>JAFLJL010001884.1:0-20000 GCA_018398815.1 Conus ventricosus | reverse complement strand
TATACGTATTTTAAACAAATCGGCTTTCATATTTTGACGTTTCTGTCTGGTTGTAGTCATCATAAATTTAGACTTTTGAGGATGGAGGGCCATATGGTTCAAATTAGTCCACTTTGCAAGTTTATTGAGATCATTCTGTAATTTGATACATACTGAGTCGGCATCTTTGTCATTATTATGGAGAGTAGTGTCATCAGCAAAAAGCTCACAGGGAGAAGACATATGTAAAGGAAGATCATTTATATAAACTGAGAATAAGATAGGCCCCAGGACTGACCCTTGGGGAACGCCATAATTTACTGGCATAAGAGAGGAAGTAGCGGAATTTTTTAATACCACTTGTCGCCTACAGTTGAGAAATGAAGAAATGAGTTTAAGAGCTTCAGGGGATAAACCATACAATGTTAGTTTTCTTAACAATAGATTGTGATCTATAGTGTCGAATGCTTTAGCGAAGTCGACAAAAACTGTTCCTGTGAAGAGATCATTGTTTATGTTTAAATGCCATTGTTCAATTATATTAGTGAGCAAGGTGTGACAAGAATGATTTTCTCTAAATCCGCTTTGATTAGAATGTAATAAATTGTATTTCATGAAATGTTTATGGATGTTACATTTGATGTGTTTTTCAAGGGGTTTAGATAGAATAGATAGGATAGAGATAGGTCTGTAGTTAGAAGGATCAGTGGGATCACCAGATTTAAAAAAGGGTTAAAACTTTAGCATCTTTGAAGGGTTGTGGATAACTACCTTTATCAATGGAAAGATTGTAAATGTATGTAAGATGCTCTGATATAATCGGAGCAGCAATTTTCAAAATTTTTCCATCTATATCATCTAAACCTCGAGAACTGGACTGATTTAATGAACACAATTCCTTATAAACATCATGTACACCAATAAACTCGATTTGAAGATTAGATTTTATGTTTTTCGATACACAGTACGCTTTTAGCTCAAATAGGTCATTGTCTTTTGAACAGTCAGCTTTGATCGTCTTTTCTGCAACAGTTGTGAAGTGATCATTTAAGAGTTCAGCAGACAAGGTTCTCTCAGAAGGAGCGCTAGATGACAAGGTTTTACCGGAGAGCTCATTAATAGCTTTCCAGATCGATTTTGAATCTTCTTTACGGGAAATAAGATCACTGAAATATTTCTTTTTGGCGGCTCTTTTCATATCGGTTACCTTATTTCTTTGCTTTTTAAAATTATCATCTTTACCATTTGTTTGCAATAGAGTATCTCGTAAATTAATGGCCTTATCGATGTTTTCATTATACCACGGTGGCTTACCCTTGGCTTGACACGTTTAGTTACCGATGGCACGTGTTTATTAAAGACAGAGATGAATATGTCATACCAAGCAGCCAGTGCTCCATCAGGGTCATTGTGCTGATATACCTCAGAAAAATTTGCGTTACACAAATCGGACAAGAAATTGTTAGTATCGAATTTTCTATAGCTTCGAGAGAACAGGGAAATGTCTGTTCTGGGCCACTTGCTCCTCCACCAAGTTTTTGGGCGAAAGTGGCCTAAAAGCCGCCTTTTCCCGTGGCGGAAGAGAGAGAGAGAATTACCGGCAGACAGACAGACAGACAGAGAAGAGAGAGACAGAGAGAGACAGACAGACAGACAGAGAGGCGGGCAGACACACACACACACACACACACACACACACACACACACACACACACTCTTTCTCTCTCAATTAAATGACATAAAATCCGCAAACTTCTTCTGACTAATTTCCACCTACAAACTTTGTACACGGGGCCGAAACCCGATCACTTAATTTACGGCTCGCGCGTTTGCACCTAGCCTGTGCTGTGTAACGAAGCACACTCGGCTGGTTACCCCACATTGCATCAAAAATTCGAGATTGCCACGTCGACAAACCAGATCGGGCTGTCACGCGACACAACTGGGGCCGTCATTGTTGTTTTGAGCCACCACTCAAGAAGGCTGTGTTTTTTGACTGCGCTCTGTTGTGACCACTGTGTTTTACTTGTGTTTTTTTAAAAAATGGCTAAAAACGTTACTGAAGAACAGGTTTGTTATTCGAGGCCATAGTTTTACTTTAACTGCATGTTAGAGTATTTGTTGAAAGAATTAGTTGAGTCAGTCAGTGAAGGCAAGCCAACTATTCACATGTCTGCCCGCACAGCGGGCGTGTTGCTAACACGTTCCTCGCTATACAGCGAGAGCCGCCTCTTTCTTGTTCTTCATTGCGTTTAAAACTGGAAAGTTGTCTTAAAGGTAGGCGAAGCAATGTTGTGAACCGGAGAGACTATCTTAAAGGTTTGTCGGTTCAAGGAAATGAAACAAAAATGTAGCCAGTTTTAATAGGGGTTTGACTATTGATGGATGGTTCCTTATCTAATAAATGGCGCTGCATTGTTGAAAGTGGCCGAAGCAAAACAAACCACGCGCGTTGATTGTTGGGAGCTGGCTTGGGACAGCTAAAGCCATCTTAAAAAACTGGCGTTCATTGATTGACTGATTGTTTGGGTTAACTACAGATTCAGTGTTCATGTGGCAAGCTGATCTGTGTATTAAGATGTTTTATATTTTCTACTTTTCTAATTCTAACCAGTTAAATCTCCCTTCAAGGGCGCCCCTATGCAACTGAATGGCGTTTTTCAAATGTTCTGCAAACAAACTAGATAGGGTTAGGCAGACTTTAGTACATTTACCAGTATGGAGAGGAGTAGTGTGTGGCTAGCACTATTTTCCCATTAAATGCTTTAAATATACAATGCCGGATGTTACTACTACTGGCGGTTAGAGCTGCCATAAAAGCTTGGCTACAGCAATTAACTGCTGTAACCCAGTTTGCAAGCCCGGTTGGGGAAAAGAGGGGGCAACAGCAAACTAGGGCAAGCGATCAGAGAATTTAACGCTCCACCCTAGAGCAGTAGCAAGCGTTTCCAGGCCTCCACCCTAGGGGCGGCCAAGGTCACAGTAGCAAGCTGTTTTCCAGCGCTCCACCCTAGAGCGGCCAAGGTCAAGTAGCAAGCCGTTTCTCATCGCTCTACCCGAGCGGTAAAAGGGCCCACAGTGGCAAGCCGTTTTTTCAACGCTCCACCGCCTATCCTAGAGCGGTCAAAGGTTATCAGCAGTGAGTTTAGACTTTTTTTGCTGCTTTGTCGCTTTGCTGTCTACGCTTCACCTGCGTCAACGTCCTGCTTCTACGCCCCTGTTACAAACTTTTAGGGCTGCTTTTGTACTTTATACAATTGTCTTGTTTATTCAATCAGGCTTTTGTTAAATGCACTTGGTGGCTGCTTTGAACTTGCAACAAAAGAGCCAATGCATCACAAAAACGCAAGCACTGTCTTGCACCAAGTGGTGTTACACATGACAAATAATAAAGCTCTGTGTAACACCACCACACTCCCACCCCCCAAGTCACCCCAAGTTCTTAATTAAGTTTTTAATTAAGTCGCCCCAAGTTTTTAATTAAGTTACTTCAAGTTCTTAAAAAGTTCTTGATTTAAGTTTTTAATTAATTTTCTTGTCAAGTTTTTAATAAGTTCTTGATTAATTTTTTTAATTAAGTTCTTGATCAAGTTCTTAATAAGTTCTTGATTAAGTCATCCTTTAAGTACAACCAAGTTCTTATTAAGTTATCTTATAATTATCAAAAAAATACAAGCTATGTTTTTACTTAAATAGTAGATGCCTAATTATAGTACACACACGCTCAAAAAACGCGTCATCGTGAGGATGTCTTGCTCCAGTGTTCTCTGCATAGATCTTAAGGAAGGCCTTACATCCGAAGCAAAACCCCATTGATTACAATTCGGGTCTATGGAAATGTCTTTTATTTGACTCCAGGTCTTTATTTATTGACTTCATCATTTTATAATACGCCATGATCTATTTTATTAAAAATTAAATTAAGTCTTTTAAAATATTATTCCATTATAAATGGATCAAAATGACGCTTTGTTATTGGCGGTTTTGGCGTGCAGTTGTGTTCGGCTTCTGTATTTAGCGGTGGAGATTGTTTGGGCTCTTGTTTTTGCCAGCGTTGTTTATATATTTTATAACCGTAATAACCGCCCCCAGCAGCGCAATTTGGGGCCCAAAAATGGCAACAGTTTTAAGTTCAATATTTTCCCTGAAGACTTTGGTGCCCTTGTATCACATGGAGTTTTTTATGCTGGCATTGATTAACTTGTTCTGGCGTTGGCGGCGTTATGTTTTCATGATGAGTCATATTCTGTAACATTAATTTTTTTGTCTGTTCCACTCTGCTAATTTTTTTCCTGCTTCAACACCGCCCAGGATTTTTAATGGGCCCCACCTGGTTCGTGTTTTTCTGCTGATTTTCTGGCTTGGTTACTTTCTCCACCTGATTCAGTGTTTTCCCGATTCTGCTGATTTCCAGCTCGTTCATTTTGAAGGGAAACAAAATCTATTTTGATTAAAAGTAATTAATCCCATGATCGCTGGCGATAACAATGTTCCAAATCTATAGTATAAATCACATCCTAGAGACTCTAATGACTTTGTTAAAACGGATCTTGCGTTAAATCATACGTAAGATCTTGTTCAGAATCAATGGGAGCAAATCTACTGACTAGTTTAGTGTACAAACTAAGAACCGTTTGCCCCACACTTTTCACCATTCTAGACCCCCGCTGCGCTTCATAAACCCGTTATGATAAATTTAAAATGTCTTGCGGCGACATCTGTTGAATCTGTTCAATGCTGAATTCAGTTCCGAGGAACTGTTTTGTTTTCCCAAAATGCTGCCAAAATACAGCCTTTCCTTTTTGGGGATAATAGCTTGATCATCAACTTGGTCATTCATAAGTTCAGGCAGGTTTAGGCCGCCTTGTAGCTGTAGTAGATATCACTGTTCTTTTTTTTTAATAATTAAATTATTTTATTTTATAAAAATGAGCACCGGAAAAAAACTGTTGCTAACCTTGATACCATTTGCTGGGTTATTGGAGGACTAGTGTAGGATACCAAAAGCTTGGTAAAGCCTGTTAAAAAATAAAAAACCACCAGATCTTGGCAAACTAGACTTTGAGGATTCAGCAAAGCTGATTGCTATCATTGCAGCTTCGGTTGCCACGAAAGATTTTCTAGTCAAGCAAGGAATAATTCCAGACAATATAAATATGTAAGAAAAAAATACATTTAAAAAAATGGCTTCACTCGCAATAATGATAGGCGCGCTGTGGTGAATGCGCTTGCTTTTAGCGGCAGTAATTTTGCATTCAGTAAACTGGGGAATGACGGCGAGAGAAAAAGACATAACAAAGCTATGGAGGAACTAGCAGCTGCACAAGACGCCTATGAAAGGCAGAGACTTGAGCAGTTAGATTTTATTAATGACACACTGAAAAGACAGGGGCATACAGCTTACATATTTAAAGATGTTGATCAAGCAATAAAACAATATTATCTAGTAACAGGCAAACCGGTCCAGACATTGCCCCCACCAAAATTCAGTGACTTTTATCAACCATCAGAAAAACAAAAGATGCAAGAAATCGCGTTTATTGTCGTTGGTATGACTGTTGTGTATTTTGTTGCGCATAATATTAGCTGAATAAAAAATGAACAAAATCTATTATTCACCAAAAGGATATTGGAAGGGAATCACGGCAATTAAAAAGCTAAGCCAAGCAGCGGGTGTCAGTGAACAAACAGCAAAAGAATGGTTATCTAAACAAGCGATTTGGCAAATTTATTTACCTGCGCCTAGACGAATACAGAGACCGCACTTTGTCAATACAACTCCAAACGACACCCATCAAATGGATCTTCTATATTTACCCTCTGATAGGATTAGACGAAAAAGATTTAAGTACGCACTCACAGTCATTGACATAGCTTCAAGATACAAAGATGCGGAACCATTAACACAAAAGAGTGCTTCTGCTGTTGCTGTTGCTATACAACTGATATACCAACGAGGCCCCTTAACTTACCCTCGCATGATTCAAGTCGATGATGGAAAAGAATTTAAAGGCCAAGTGAATCAATTATTGTTAAAACACAGAGTTACTATTAGAAGAGGCATTCCGGGAGTTCACAGATCACAGGCTTTAGTTGAAAACTTTAACAAACAGTTAGCCGAAAGACTTTTCTCCTACCAGTATCACAGAGAGCTTATTGACAATTCTCGCAACACAGAATGGGTTAGAAGACTGCCCTCAGTTTTGCACGCAATGAATAATGAAGAATTTAAAGGGCTAAAGCCAGTACAAGCAATCAAAAGAAAAACAATAAATGTTGCTGAAGGAGAGTCTTCATCCGGCAAACTATTACCATTTGGGTTGAAAGTAAGGTACCTTTATTTACCGGGGGAAGCAGAAGGGGACACTCGCATTAGGGCAACCGATCCAGTTTGGAGTGTTGACCCGTACGAAATAAAAAGAATTGTAAAAATGAATCCGCCCGTGTATTATTTACGAGAAACTGACACAACAAAACAACCAGCTCCTCAAAGATCTTTTGTGAAAGAAGAACTGCAGATAATTCCGCCAGACACAGTTCCGCTTTAATTAATTTACGGTTCTCCAGTGCCCAATTGCATATGAAAACTCTGGATTAACAAACACCCGTTTTGTGTTTGTTCTATCTAATGACTTCTTTGTTACAACTGTTGTGTTGATCTCATGTAGATTAGATCGCAGTTTTACGTTGTCATGATGAAAAGTCTTATTGCCAAACAATGCTTCTTTGTAGTTGTCATGTGATATGTTTGACTGCACAACGCTGCGAGATATTCCCTTTGTTTTCTTAATGTTTTTCTCCGGGCTCGAAATACTGTACATTTTTGACCTTAAACCAACAAACTCCTTGATCACCTTTCCAGATAATTCATCCTTCATCTTTCCAAAAACCCTTCTTGTTAGTAATTGAATGCAAAGGCGAATCTTTAGGGTAATCGGATGAAATCATACCACCCCGCATGCCCTTTAGCTACTCTAATTCCATGTCTTTATAGATGTCTTCAGTAGGGTATCTATAACAAAACTGTCTGTATCTGTGTAAAGTACTCTGGACTCTGGATACGAGGTTTAAAATAGTCATAAAGAAATTTTAACATCAAAAGCTTTGATAATTCTAAAACGGTAAACCCAATAAATACAGGTTTGTCCAATTTTACTTTTTTTTTTTTTCATCATTATCCAAAAGCTGATCATGAAATCTTCTGAAGTCCATAATTAGGTTTTGAAGTCAGCTTAATTGCTTCATTCTCCCTTTTGGGGACCAATCTGACATCTTTGCGCTTGTGCGGATTCCCATATCCTTCCGAAACAGCTGTTGTTCATTAGCTTGAAAAAGTCTTTTTTCTGAAGCATCTGGGGATTGGTTCTGAGATCAGTGTTCTTCATGATGTATGGTTTCATGAACTGTTCTTGATCGAAAGCAATTTTACGATGAACTGCTGTTAGCTTCAAACCATGTCTCAAATAAAATTGTAGAAGTCTGTATGGCAGACATAATTTTTTTTTCCTCGAAGATTAGGCACAAGTTTAGGTGGTTCTCTTGGATCCATCTTTAGACTTTCTGCTGCTAATGGGTATCATTATGCAGGTCATGGAGTTCCTGAGGATATTCTAAGTCAACTTCTAGAATGAAACCACGCAGTTGATCAGGCGTTAAACTGCCCAACCACTTTAATATGCCTTTTGAATATTATTCGGATCGCCGCCTGTGTACCTCTTGTAGTTACGTAATGGAAGTGATTGCGCCATTGCCCCTCATACAGATTTGTTTTGCATCTAAATACCTGAGATAGTTAGAGCCCTTTTACTTGGATCATAGTCGTCCAAGTATTGTTGTTTGCTTACAGTAAGATGCGACGCCATACTAAATCCCATCCCACCAACGTCAATCCGTTTTCCAAAATCATCTGAATCATTGGTAAATCTGACAAGTAAATCAATCTGTACTCCAGTAAACTTTAAGAAAGCATCCCAAGCTCATCCCGGGCCAGAAATGTAAATGCGCGGGATCAAACTGTAATGTTTTCATGCAGGTCTTTTGTAATTTCAAAGACGTCCGCCAACAAACAGACATCAGCCATCAAGTAGGAGTCATGATATCTCCCATCGTTTACAATCTAACTTTTGCCAAGCATTTGAGCATGCTGTAATCAAATCACTGATGTCCTTTACCTCTAATACTAGAAAAAAAGAACCGCACTTTAGGTGGAAGTGTAAATCTTCGTCAACTTTCCCAACTGTCATGTACTCATAAGGGTAAACGGCCTTTCTAACAAGTTGGTCAAAATTATCTTCCGATATAGGCAGGACTTTAAGGACATGGCCAGTGACTCTAATACCCCATCATGTGCTGCATAAGTCATAAAAAGACATGTTATTTAGATTACAGCACATGTACTATATATCTGATGACTGTGCAATGCATGCCACCCCTGAAGGCGCGAGTTACTGCTTGCATTATAATGATGAGAGTCATAACTCGCCAGTCTGTGAAAGAATACAGGCAGCTTTCCATGTCTTTGGATCAAACTTTAGTTGAAGATTGCATTTGTTATGCGCCGCTCCTCTGAACTTTCCGCTAATGTGATCATGGTCTCTTACTGTCCGGAATTCCCTGCGTCCTGATGAAGGCCTCAAAACACCACAAATCCTACAGTGAGTGGCTGAGTCAAAAATGTTGTTGGCTTCAGGCGGCATCATGATTTCAGATAAATTCAGATTATATAGAACACTCACATTACGCACTTTCTGCTGCGTTCCTAAGAAGTAACTGCAGCATCTAGGCCGCTATACAATTCTGGTCTGAATGGGCGCCATCCGACCTACAACAATGAAAGCAAATGAACAAATCTGATGATTACTCATTAAGACGTTTCTTTTCGAAGTTTTTTTGTGTGCTTGCCCTTCAAAGGAACAATAAGCGACTTCGAAGTCTCGTAAACTACGTATGGACTTGATTGCAGCCGTTTGCCAGTTCTTAAAACTAACTTTAGATCCAGAGGGGGGCGTAGTTTAGTTCTGTCTTACAGTCTACAGAACTTTACAATGTATTTATATGTTTCACTCGCTCATGCACAGATGGAATTCTTGTCAAACATTTTCTGAGAATTCTGTATGTTAGTGTTTTTTGAATATGCGCCAATAATTCTACTCATTGTGGCGTATCAATGTGTAATGGGGCTAGCCCTGCGGCGAAAACATTAGGAGTACGTCCACATGCCTTTTTGGCTGTTCGCCTATTGTTGGACTGTACATGGACACTTTAAATTTAGCGCCAAATTTGTTTCCTCATCCCATGTGGTATACATTAACAGTATTGGGTTGTTTTGTTCTTCAAACTGATCAATTTGGTCTACAAACAAAACAGGAAAGGAAATTCCATTGAAGTTAAGATCTTTTGGCGTATTGCCGATAGTTTAGTCACTCTCTCTGCGTGTTCGCGACATGCTGCGCCGCTTGCAAGAACGCACCACATGAAACAAATGTTGTATGAATTTTATGTTTACAAACTGCTCTCATTAAATTTAAAGCCACGCCCGAGTAGTGGAATGTAGCCCTGCCTACAATCGTCGCATACAAGCTGTTTTAAATCTAATCTCTAGGACTTTTCGCCCTCTGACCAGCCAGAGCCCTCATTTAGCTTCTTCAGCGGCCACATCAAACTGTGTAAGCAGTTGGTCTGCCCAACCAGGTTTAAGGTCCTTAATGAGAAAGAATAGTCCCTGTTGATTATTGAGACCCACTTCTAGATTTTCTTCATTTATTGTTACATAGTCGATTAAAAACAGCTAAACATTAACCTTTAATCTGCGGGTCTATTGTTAGTTTGCCTGGAACTTTAGAAATAGCATGACATCAACTTGCCGTACGTTTGTTGGGTCAATGACTTCTAAATCATATCATAGATCATGCCTCTTGAATAAACGCCGCTCTCTCGAGCATTCCTTCAAACAATTCGTCTTGTCCTTCCTATATCGATAGCCATGGCAGTCTTTCTTTTCTAAGCCAACAATATTTATTTAAATTAAAAAAAATCTCAACGGCTTAATCAGAATCAATATCGACGGTCTTTTTGCGCTTGGACTCATAAACTAAAGTATAAACACCTTTTGGTGTTGTTAATGTGAGCTGTTTAGAACAGAGTTTTAATGTCTCGTTTACTTTTTATAAGCATTCCTTTTTTATCTGCTCGGGGTCTGGCTGTTGAGAAAAACTTGCCCTCGCCTTTCTTTGAAGATCAAACTTTTGTCTTTTGTAGTCATCAAAATCGCCTGTAAACGATTAAATTCTTCATCGTGATGTTTGAGTCAACTAGCGCTTTATTTATTGTCAGTTTAAAACGAGCTAAGTTTAGCTGTTATTAGTTGAACCATAGCTGTGTGCTTTTGGAGTTTAGTTTTTATTTTTTGCCTAGCAGCACCTACAGCTAATGAACACAGACCGAGAGCTAAAGACAAACCTCCTAGAGGTAAAGCTGCGGGTGCGCCTATCCCGTTGCTAAGAGGCCAACACTCGTTCCTGCTGATAGAGCACTTATAGTCGATGCCCCAGTATTAACATAAGTAACAGCATTAAAGGCAGCAGAATACCTTCGTTTGGTTTTGCTGTATTTTGAAAGGTCCTGCTCTAGTTTTTGTTGCATTTGCGTAATGTTGGTTAATCTGAAGGTTTTTATGTTAGGGGTTTCCACTATCTCTTCTTTTGGCGGCGCTGTAGGCACATTTGGATAAACCTGAACAGACATGCTTTTTATAAAATGAAAAAATAATTTAGTATACTACATCTGTTAATCTGTTATTTACAATATTCAGCTGCGCATCATATAATAAAAACAAATGTACATTAAGCGGTTTATCGGCTTCTTCTTCTTTATCAATTTGAATGTTTATTACGTCTCTCACAGCTCTCCCGCTTCCATGCAACTGATTATCCTCTGTTGACCTTAGGTCAATCCATAAACCGTATTTTGTTGTTAAATAATCATCAAGCCTAACATTGTGAAGATGTAAATCTTTAGACACAAGGCCAACTGTTGGACTTCTACACCTCCCGCCTCCAAACAGTTTTCTTATTTCATCAAAATGCTGATAAGGTTTAAGCCCGCTAGCATAGATTGGTTAGGACTACCCTCAATCGAACATTGCACTTTCGTTATTTTTGGATTAAAAAACTTTTCACTTCCTCTTTTGAACGGTTCTTCATCTTCACACAGCAATAAAATACCTTTAAGCGATCTTGCTGAGACGCTAAAACTAAAATTCCATATAGTGTCTGCCCTGCTTCTGGGATATGTTGTATGATGAATCACTCTTTCGTAATATATTGGGAAATGTGACTGATATTGGTGCGCAATCAGCTCTGCTAAATTAGGGTTGCTAACAACATCAAACTCTAACGAGATGTCAGAAATGCTGTACTTTGCTCCGGTGTCTGATGATCTGATAACACGTTTGTATTCATTAAAAGTTAGTTCATATGACAATCTGTCTTTCAATGCTCCTTGAAAGTATGGTGCATGCGCTTTTAACAACTCAAAATCTAAGGGTATGGAAAAGCGATTTCCATACGCATAACTTACGGCTGCATACTTTTTGCCGTCTTCAGCATCTCCAGCGCCTATTCTATGTTTTAGCGCTTCATTATTTTCTATTCCTTGAAACGCAAGATCAGCCCTTTCATTCCCGGTTAGCCATAGATCAGAATAGGTTAAAAATATGTCTGCATTGTGTAAAGAAAATATTTCTTGCCCCTCAAGTTTTATAGAAATTTTCTTAACGATTGCCCGTCCCAGATTCTGTACAACTGTCCTGTTTGGGTCTGTTGTTGAATCGAGTTCTATTTTGAAAGTAAGACGCGCAGAGCCTGGCACAATCAATTCATCCGCTCCTAAGTCTGGAAATTTGACAGTAAGAATTTGATCTGCATCAATAGTAGATGGATTATTTGGAACAATAATATTCCGTTTATTTCCCTTCACGCCATGGGGCTCTTTTAGTTTTCTATGCGGGTCAAGAATCGAGCCATATGTTTGTTGTGGCATTTTTATAAAACAAAATAAAAAGTTAATTATTTAAAAACATGGCAAGAATTGAAGCTGAAGAAGATTATGATGTTTTTGATCGTGGAGACGACATGATGAAATGATCCCTTTGACACAGCATCGCTCAATGCACTCAATGCGGCATGAATTAACAGAAAGTAAGGTTAAATCATTGTACCAAAGTTTAGGTCAAGAACCTCCCGAATTTATAGACCCAAATGATTTTGAATTAAAAGATGATCATTTGTTTGTGAAAAACGATCAAGGAGAACTTGTTCAGCTTACAACTAAAAAAGACCCATCAAAGTTTTTAGCCGTGGGTTCAATTAGAAATAGACTCAGTGTGAAAGATCAAAATCGCCTTGGCCTTGTTAGGCCGAAATTAAGGGCAGAAGCAGTTTCTAAACTTCAAAACACACTGCAAGAACTCCCAACAGATAACCAAATGCAAAACATGGAACTTAAAGAATTAAATCAATCAGCAGGCGAATTAATAAATACAATAGAAGCAGAAACCAGTTTTTCAGAAGAAACAGCGTTAAAAACAATTAATGATTCCCCATTGCCTATGCGAGAATTATTAGCCCTTGATCGTACTTTAAGAACCATTAGAGGCGAATTAACAAACAATTTAGCAAAACTAGGTGAACTAGATGGGCATATAAAAAGAGAAAAAGAAAAACTCGTTGAGGCTGATGACGCCAACTTAGGGCATGATATTAAAGAAAGAATAACCCAAAGACTAAAAGATCTTGAACAAGAAAGATCAGCAAGACTAGAAGTGACGACTACTAACCGGGACCAATTACGAACTCAAGTGAATAGAATAAGAGAAACTATCGAAAAAATTTTATATGAAGACACGACACTAGCAGAACGAATACGAACACTGTTTAGAGAGCAAGGAGTCACATTAGCAAGCGTTATAACTGCCTTAGGATTTGCAATAAGCACACTAGTGTTGGCTATTACAGGCGGCGGTGGAGGCCAAAGTCCAGCGCCTCCATCGCCATCACCTCCATCTCCGCCTGATAAATCATGGTAAAAAAACAGCTTGATCATCTTGCAAGTTTATTAAAAAAATTAGCTGGTAAAGCCGTAAACGCTTTACCAGGAATATTGGGGAGTATTGCCAGCTGGCTTTTGTCTACTGCAAGCAAAGTAGTTGGCTTTATGGCCGAGCACTTATGGACATTAGTTCTCGTAATAGTTGGGTTACTATTTAGTAAGATAAAGACCAAGTAATCCTATGCCAGTTAATCCAAGAACAAGCGCTGTCTTTTCATATTCATGGTCATCGCGAACAGAGTCTGCGAGCTTTGCTGAGTCTTCAATGACTTTGGGGGTTTGGACTTCAGGAATTAGATGACTTAATCTTGGGTGTTTGTTTACTGCTTGTAATATTACTGGCTCAGAATTTATGTCGTTTTTCCCAACCTTCTGTTCATTGCCTGCTATAAGAATTTCATTATTATAGTTTATTATTATTCCTACCTGGAGTCTGAGGTCAGAAGGCAGCATGTATAAACCAGTGCCAACAGCAAAGTCTACTTTCGATCTTGCGTATTGTAAAACATTTTGGTATCTTTTAATACTTGAAGGTAAATCAACTGTAGAATTAATGGCGTCCTCTAAATTTGCTAAGTATTGTTTTTGCGCGTCAAAGCCAGTAGAAGGATCAGTTATGCTCGATCTTGCCTGTGCTTGCGCCCCTAGCAAACACCAAACGTAAGTACGAATAGAGTCGTTTATTCGTTCTATTCCCGCCCTAGTTAGGCCCTTAGAAGTGTCTAAGATAAATGTTGTCCATGCTGTTTTATGCTCTTGCTCTATGGACCCAAGGTGAAAAGCTGTTGCGCTTGAAGAGAAAGATGTGTAAGGAGGATTCCAGTCATATTTAAACTTTCTGTGCATGCCCCAAAAATAAGGGGTGCCTAAGCCATGATTAAGATCCAACTTTTGTCTAAAGTCTGTCTTGGTGTTAATATCGAATTCGTTACAGATCCTTTCAAAAGCCTTCATGTCTATTCGGTTGCTGAATGGATTAAACGGTTTGTCATTTGGCAATGGCGCTTGCAATTCAGTCAAAATACGTCTGAAGGTGTAATAAAAATGAAATCTGTACACTGACCTCACCAAAGGATCAGGATGATTTAAATGATCAGCATACGACACTCCACACCCAGTTGATGCACAAAACACGGCAAAGTTTAACTGGTTCTGGTAAAACTGCATCGGATGACTAAACCACGCTTTCGCGATGTAGTCTTTTTTAATAGGAGGGTTAAGATATCTGTTTAATGGAGTACTCACCTTTTTATGAAAAGAGGCAGTCTGGGTCACAGCAATGTCAAGAGTATCAGTTGCTATATTTTTAAGATTGTAGTGCGGCCCAACAGAATATTTTGCACCAGTATATTTGAATGCACTCATTTTTATTTCGTTAAAAAAATGTTTGTAACAATAACAACCCAAGACCGTCCTTCGTTTTTAGAACATGCTATTGATAACAATTGCGGAAGCAGAATGGTTGCGCTCCATGAAATATTCTACAAAGTCGTATGGTTTAATATAACTGAATCCAAGAAGAATAATAAGATTAAAAAATTTAATAATGCAGGAAAATTAGTTAGCCAGTTAACAATACCTGATGGTTATTACGGGTTTTGCTCACTAAAAGAAGCAATGAGTAACTTCAACATTACTCTCAAACTTAACAATGCAAATTTGACAACAATGTTAACATTCAAACCTGAAAAAGAAGTGCATTACCTTTTTAATATAGAGCTAGCTAAAATGTTAGGCTTTGCAGCTAACAATAATGGTTTTAGAGTTACACCAGACGAAACTACTTATGAGGGGGAAAGTCCGCTCAATCTTGCATTATATTCATTACTCTATGTTCATTTAGATGAGCTAAGCACTGATGAAAACTTATATGATGGAAGGCCCTCAACTGTTTTAAGAGCTCTTCCGTCAGGGAAAGCTGCATATTGCGATTATGAAATTATACAATTCCCTAATTTACAGTTTAAAAGATTAGTTTGTGGGAGGGTCGGATCATTTAATATAAAAATCAAAGACAAAACAGGGAAAGTCGTGAAATGTGATAACCTGCACATTGTTTTGGAAATAAAATAATACGTTGTACTAAAAAATAATGTCGCGTGGGCCAGAAGAATCAGGAGTTACATTAGCGCCTGTGAGGTGTATAACCTTAGAATTAAAAGACCTTGCAGACGTAGCGGACTTTGAACAGAATGGTGAGATAGGCACTTTGTATGGTTTTGAGTACACTAAAGATGGTGATTATAAACGCAAAGAGGTTGACGACAACAAAAGGTTTCCTAAACTAGAGCAACTACGCAATCTAGAAGCAAATAATGTTGGCCAGTATGAATATAAAATAGTTCGAAAACCTGACCTCAAATGGCACTTAGAACCATATTTAAAATGGAAATAAAATTTGAATTCATAAGCCCATTTACATTTTTTAGCCGTCAAAAAAGTTTTCAGAAAAGCATTCAACTCTGGCCCTTTACATGTCAGTCTTATGCCAGACGACAATAGTCGGAAAGAGATTGAAATAACGCCGTATGGGAAAAAACAGTACATCCTCCACAGAAAAGAAACAGTTGTAAAAAAAGCTTCTACAAAATTACAGTTCTTTCCAAGCAGAAAATTAGGAGACACGTTCACAATGATATTTGAAATTTCTGTCTTTAAAGATGTGGAGAGGGATGGGGTTGTGGGCGTTAGTGACGTCCTTATAAAAGGAATTAATATTAGCTGGCAAAACTTAGACGTTAAACGCCTTAACGTTGTTGTCGTCGTTCTTCACAATGGCGAGGATATTAAGATCATAACAACAAGCAACAAAATCAATGTTGACTTAAATAGAAACAATCTTACAGAACTGAATTGGATTAATCTTACACATTTAGGCCTCGTAGGGTTTTATTATACTGAACAAGTTTTGACGGAGAGTATGATAAAAATAATAACTGGATTAGATTAAATTCTGCTATAAAACTATGGAGCAGTTAAACTTTATGACAAAAACTCCTCATTGCTCATTGATTTGTGGGCAGACTGGTTGTGGAAAAACAATATTTATCCTCAACCTATTACAAACAGTTTATCGCTATAATTTTAATCATATTGTAGTTTTCTGTCCAACACTTAAATGGAACAAAGCATATCATGATAGAAGGTTTATATGGACAGATGATGACATATATTTAGTTAATCCTAGCAATAAACTGAGTGAGTGTTTAGAACAGTTTTATAGACTGTTTGAAGGAACGCAAACACTATTTATTATAGATGACTGTTCGGCAGAAAGAGACATAGTTAAAAAGAGAAACACTTTGTCAAAACTAGCTTTCAGTGGAAGGCATGCTGGGATAAGTGTGTGGATTTTATGCCAAAAATATAACTCGGTTTTTAAAAGACTTTAGAGAACAGTTAAAGACTGTAGTGTTATTTCACATGAAAGACAGAGACTCATTTGAAGAATGTTTGCGTGAAAATGATGTTATTGAAAACGATCAGGAAAAACACAGGATTAAGCAAAAACTGAAATCTGAAAAGTTTAGTAAATTAGTATTGAAAACGGATAACCCTGCACAGTATGTTTGTTTGTAGATAATCGTTATTTTTTGGTTATTGAAGTCTTACTTGTCAGAGAACAGTAATATGCTGATTTTAGGTCACTTTCGCCCAAAAACTTGGTGGAGGAGCAAGTGGCCCAGAACAGACATTTCCCTGTTCTCTCTTCGAAAAGATATACATTTGTGAACATTTCTGGGAATTTTAACACCCTTTTTGGACCATGTTAGACAAATTCGAAAGTGATCACTGAGACCGTATAGAGGCACTGATGTTTCTATAATATTAGATGGGTTTGTTGCGTATATGTGATCAATTAGCGTTTCGGAGGATAGATTTTTTCTTGTCGGTGTGTTAATAAGCTGTGTCAAATTCTGTAATTCATAAATCCGTTTCCATTTATCATGTGGTTTAAGTAGATCAATGTTAAAATCTCCTAAAATTATAATCTCAGACGAACGCATTGAGGCATCTTCCATCATATGTTCGAAACGATCGAACCATTCAATGCGTTCGTTAGGATTTCTATATAAGCAGCCTAGCAAAATCGGTTTAGTGCCCTTCGCATAGATTTCTATCCATATGCATTCTATGTTATATTTATCCATACTGTTGATCTGTTTATAATTAATTGAGTTGTGAATATAGGTCACTAAACCTGTTTCAAGCTTTGTCTTTGGATCTCTTCTTATAGTATTATAACCTTGGATTGAAACTAAATTATCCGGTACTATATTGGAAAGTCGAGATTCTGAAAAACAAAAACAATGGAAACAGTTATTGGAATTGGATAAAATGTTGGACACGTCAGAAATTTTGTTTAAAAGATGACACACGTTTAAATAGCCTATTTTCAACCCGAATTTAGACAACCATTCATTCATTATAGATGAAACTGATTTACAAAAAAAAAACTACGGATTACACAACACTGCAAATAAACAAGTAGAATAATAGTCAAACAGCAGGAACACCTGTTTGTAGCAAATTAGCGACAACAACAACAACAACAAAAGGCAGAAAAAGATCAGCTGCCGTAAACAAATCAAGAAAGATTATTTTATAGCTACAACAATATGCGGCAAAACTCAGCAAGAAATAACGGTATCAGCAATCCGGGGACGAAATACAAACGCCGTCAACCAGAAACAGAATAGAGTTCACTTGTCCATTCCGATTACCAGGGTCCGGTATCAACATCATTCAACCTCGCTCACGTGGCTGCGCGCGTTCCCGCGAGCGCTAACACTTACGTGTACATCCACGCATACACATACGCACTCACATACCATCACACATGCTCCCTCCCTCTCTCTCTTATTCTCTCTCTCTCTCTCTCTCTCTCTCCTCTCTCTCTCTCTCTCTCTCTCTCTCTCTCTCATAGCATACATGAACATCCTTAACTGTTAACATATCGATGAACATGTTTTTAACTCGGTGACATTTGAATCATTTTTGTTAATACCAAATCATACAATGGAAACAAGGAAGTATCCGACTTGTTGATGAATTCCACATGGTTACTACAATTCTCTTTATTTTAAAATTTGATAGAACACCATTCTAGGGGAGGTGGTTGGAAAGTGAGGGGTGAGGGGGTGACAGGTTGGCCAAGGTAGCTGAAGGGGAGAAGATGTGTTTGTCTGTTTGAGAGAGAGAGAGAGAGACAAGAGAGAGAGAGAGAGAGAGAGAGAGAGAGAGAGAGAGAGAGAGACAGGCAGAGAGAGACAGAGAGACAGAGACAGAGACAGAGATATGTTCGCACCTATGCACAGACACAGCTGGAACTCTGCGCGCACGCACACACACACACACACACACACACACACACACACACACACACACACACACACACACACACACACACACACACACACACACACTCTCTCTCTCTCTCTCTCTCTCTCTCTCTCCTCTCTCTCTCTCTCTCTCTCTCTCTCTCCTCACCCTCCACCCCCACCCCTCTTCCCACCTACCTTTAAGCCTTTCTCTCCCACCACCCACCCACCTTATTTCTTCCTTTTCTTCTTTTTGTGTGTGTGTGTTCAGACGGGATAGAAAGAACCGAGAGTGTCTATTGGGAGATGTGCGCAGTGTGGGTTGACAGAGTCTGGACCGGCCGGTCCACTACCTACCCTGACCATGGCGGCAACAGCTGTCTACCTGGACATAGCCTGGCACACTAGGAATGACCATGCATTATAGAGCAGACAGCACGGCCCCCAGAATCAGCATCGTGGAGGTGAGGGAGAGGGGAGGGTAGAGAGACAGAGTGTCTCTCGGTAGGGGAGGTGGTTGGAAAGTGAGGGGTGAGGGGGTGACAGGTTGGCCAAGGTAGCTGAAGGGGAGAAGATGTGTTTGTCTGTTTGTTTGTTTCCTTTTGGCTGATTGGTTTCAGTCAGTTTCCTTTTTAGAGAAGAACTAAATTAGAAATCTTATCAATCGGATAGACAGAGACAGACCGAGATTTAAACGCACAGTGACGGAAAAAGAGGGACTGACGGAGACGCAACGACAGAGAGAGGGAGAGAGAGAGAGAGAGAGAGAGAGAGAGAGAGAGAGAGAGACAGAGACAGAGACAGAAACAGAGAGTGACAGAGACAGAGACAGACATAGAGAGAGCGACAGACAGACAGACAGAGAGAGAGAGAGAGAGAGAGAGAGAGAGAGAGAGAGAGAGAGAGAGAACACAACATATTCAGAATTTCGAGTATTCAGAGAGAGAGAGAGAGAGAGAGAGAGAGAGAGAGAGAGAGAGAGAGAGAGAGAGAGAGAGAGAGAGAGAGAGAGAGAGCCAGCCAGACAAAGAGACAAAACCTCAGATGTATTTTCACTGACCCAGGTGGTCAAAAACGTCTCCTGACTGATTATTCCATGTGGTTTTCACACCTTTCATGGTCGGTCGCTTGGCGTGTTTTTTTTTTTTTTTTTTTTTTTTTTTTAATGGGCGTTTCTTTTAATCACTCTCCGGCGGTCAGAGACGTCTCATGGCTGGCTGGTTCGTGAATGCGAGTCGTATCCTCCAAAAGGCTTACGTTTGTCTTCTTTAAAATCACAGCCCTTTCTCGTGGTCCGCGGTTTGCCTACAGCAGCTGGAAGAATAGCAACCATCGTAGCCATGTGTTTTTCGCTCCCAAGATCACCATTACCAGGCACTCTTCACTGCCCATCATAGTGTTGTCATTCTGGTGGTCATAGTGCACTGTAAGAAGGTAACCCCTCACCCCCCTCCAACCACCACCACCACCCCCCTTCCTTCCTGCACCCCTCACCTCACTGTCTGTTCCCTGGCTCTCCTCTCCAGCCGTGCCACCTTCAGTTGACATCGACGTCAGTTAACCCTGGAGTGACGTCATCAGCCACGCTGATAG
>JAFLJL010001883.1:114011-128615 GCA_018398815.1 Conus ventricosus | reverse complement strand
TAATATAGAAAATAATTTATTTATAAAAAGATGGCGGGAGTAGTTATGATGGTAGGAGGAGCTATTGTTAATGCTTTAGCCTCCTCTGGAAGCATTATATGTTTAGTAAATTGCGGTCCGACGAAGAGAGAGAACGTCATAACAAGAAGATTTAGCTAAGGCCCAAAAGACGCTTATGAGAAAAGACGAATTGCTCACTTAGACTTTATTAATAAAAAGTTAAGGGAACAGGGTCATGCAGAGCATACATTTACAGACGTTGATGAGGCAATGAATGAGTATTACTTCGTGACGGGGAAGAAGATTCTAACAACACCACCTCCAGAACTGTCTGAATTTTATGAACCATCAGAAGAACAGAAAATGGCAGAAATTGGTTTTATTGTGGGTGCTATGGGAGCAATCTATATTCTTGCACAAACAATCTAAAAATAATAGTTAAAATGTAATAAAAACCCAGTTAAAATATAATAAGAAGATAGTTAAAATATGGATAAAATATATTATTCTCCTAAAGGGTATTGGAAAGGAAAGACTGCTATTGAAAAACTGAGTAAAGCTGCTAGAGTGTCTGAATCAGATGCAAAAGACTGGCTTTCAAAACAAGCAATTTGGCAAATATATCTGCCTGCCCCCAAAAGAATAATAAGACCTAAATTTGTTAATTCAGTTCCCAATGACACCCACCAGATGGACTTGCTGTATCTTCCACATGATAAAGTTAGAAGAAAAAAGTTTAAGTATGCTCTGACAGTTGTTGACAAAGGCTTCAAGATACAAAGACGCTGAGCCTTTAGCGGATAAAGCTCAACTGCTGTGGCTGTGGCTTTACAACAAATATACATCGAGGCCCATTAAAGTATCCTAGAATGATTCAAGTTGATGATGGAAAAGAGTTTAAAGGTTTTGTAAACCAGCTGTTTTTTAAAGCAGCATGTTACAGTTAAGAGAGGGATCCCAGGCAACCATCGATCAAGGCCCTAGTAGAAAACTTTAATAATAAGAATCTAGCTGAACGCCTGTTTACCTATCAATATCACAGAGAAATTATGGACAGAACGCGTAACACAGAATGGGTTAGGAGATTGCCTGCAGTCTTACGTGCCATGAACAATGAAGAATTTAAAGCAACAGGCCTTAAACCAGTAAACGCAATCAAATTAAAAAAAAATAGCATTACTGAAGATGTGCAGGGGACTCAAAAACTCTTGCCGTTTGGACTAAAAGTAAGATACTTGTATGCTCCTGGAGAGGCAGAAGGTGATGTTAGAATTAGAGCCACAGATCCCATATGGAGCGTAGCTGTATATGAAGTTGAAAGAATTATGAAAACAGATCCTCCCGTATATTATTTAAGAGAGACTCTCTCTTCTAAAAAGCCCGCCCCTAAAAGATCCTTTGTTCGTGAAGAGCTGCAAGTTGTCCCGCCAAACACAGTGAATTAACAACAAAAAAAATAGTATTTATTTTTTGCTAAACTTATTTATTGGAGAGAATGTAAATATCTTTGTTCACGATCACCATATCTTATTTTACACGTAAGCCCCCCCCCCCCCCCCCCCCCCCCCCCGCCCCCCCCCCCCCCCATTTTTGGCGGTTTTGCATGTTAAGTTTTTAGAAAACAGGTGTTGATTTTGGCAAAAATTGATATGAGATGGGCGTGATTTGTATGTGAAAAAGGGGGGTTTCGTGCAAAATAAGATGGGTGAGCTTGAACCCGCATATTTACATTCTCTCGAAGGTTTAGGATCCCGTCCAGTGGCCAATCAAATCATATTTCATGACGTGTACACATACTGTCTGCCCAGCCCACTGAAAGTGAAGACCCCACAGGCTCTGAGTAGTTTTCACTCACCAACAGTAGCAGACGACGCAACACCCGGACTTAGTGGCCTACAATCGACTCGAAACACCTTTTCTGCTCTCGAAGCAGCAAATATTACTCTACAAGAGCACGATTCAAATCTTGATTCAGTCGATTCGCTCGACACATGGGTAAGTGACGACGATTTCGTGCATGCATCGTTGATGGGTCAAGTTGACCCAGCTGACACAAGCGTCGGTACGCCGAGTGAGCCAGCCAGCGTGTGTGAATTTCCGCGGCTTGAAACTGACACACACGGCGAAGATTTGCTTTCAGTCTGTGCGGGGCGAAAGAGAAGACGGACCTATGAAGTGAGGAAGGGGGTTCACGGCAGAGGGAGAGGGAGAGGGTTGGGTCAAGGGGGCGTGGCAGACAATCAGCAGCTGCAACTCGAACTAGGACAAGCGTGCTCGTCGATGTGCGGAGCGTGCCTGGCGGAAGACTGGTCTCATAGTACACAAGCAGATTTTCACACATAAGAAGGATGAGGTAAACTGCTTACTTCTTGAAGCAAAACAAGATTTCTATTCTTCCAAAATCAATGCAAGTCAGACTTGTAAAGAACTGTTTGCGATTACTAACTCTCTGCTGGGAAAGATCAACACGTCCCCCCTCCCTAGCAACATTCCTCATACCGAACTTGCCCAATCTTTCAGCGACTTTTTCAACAGCAAAATCCAATTAATCAGACAGAACATTGACAGCATGCAGACTGCTCATGTTCCCACAACCTGTCCTGATGTTGAAACACCCCTTGCTTTCTTTTCACCAGTGTCTGAAGACACAGTGAGTAAGATCCTGAAAGACATGCCCCACAAAACTTGTGAACTGGATCCGATACCCACGTCACTTCTGTTTGAGAACTCGGATCTCTTCATTCCCGTTCTTACCCGCCTTGTCAATGAGTCTGTTCAGTCTGGTGACTTTCCAAAGGAACACAAGCTCGCTCTTGTTAGGCCTTTACTGAAAAAGGCTGGTATGGACCCAAATCAGCTGAAAAACTACCGTCCAGTCTCAAATCTTCCCTTTGTTTCCAAACTCATAGAGAGAGTTGTTCTCTCACAGCTCCTATCCCATCTCGAGATTAACTGTCTTCAAAATCCCTTTCAGTCTGCCTATCGTGCTGGTCACAGTACTGAAACTGCTCTTCTTCGCGTTGCAAATGATCTCCTTGTTGCTGCCGATGAACAAAAGGTCTCTATCCTTGCTCTACTCGATCTATCCGCTGCTTTCGACACAATTGATCACTCCATTCTTGTGCAACGTCTGCAGCACTATTTCGGGGTTACAGGAACAGCCCTTCAATGGTTCAAGTCATACCTGTCAGATAGACACCAGTCAGTCGTTGTCAACAACGTCAGATCTCGTTTAGCCAAGCTGAAATCTGGGGTTCCACAGGGCTCCGTCCTTGGACCTGTACTCTTTGTAATGTACACGCATCCTCTTTCTCAGATCCTTGAAACTCACTCCTGTCCTCACCAGATGTTTGCCGACGACACCCAGCTAAGACGCTCGGGGAATGCCTCTGAGCTTGACCAAATGAAGGGCGAATTGTCTGAATGTGTGTCCGTCGTTCGGACTGGATGGCTGAAAACAAACTTCAGCTAAACCACGACAAAACTGAAGCCTTGCTGTTCAGTTTACCAGCAGCAAAAACACCCGCTCTTTCTGTACATTCTTCACTTCTGATCTGCAGTACTGTTATTCCCTTCTCAGAAAAGGTTAAAAACCTTGGTGTCTTTGTCGACAGCGATCTTGATATGAAGGCACAGGTGAACCATGTCTGTAAAATATGCTTTCTGGAAATTAGACGTATAGGTGCTATCCGACATCTCCTTACCACTGAGGCAACCAAAACTCTCACCACTTCTCTCGTGCTTTCGCGTCTCGATTACTGTAATTCTCTACTAGCAGGCCTTCCCGACTACCTCACCAAAAAACTTCAGCACGTTCAAAACTGTGCTGCTAGACTAATCCTCAAAGCTCCCTTCAAAGAACACCCTCAACTATTATTATGCAGACTTCACTGGTTGCCGGTCAAAGCCAGGGTGACATATAAAATCGCATGCCTCTGTTTCAATGCTGTTAAATCTGGAACTCCAGCCTATCTGTCTGACCTTCTAAAGTTATACTGCCCAGCTAGAACCCTTCGCTCGTCTTCTGACTCGTTGCTCCTGGTTCCTCCCAGATTCAAATGCAAAAGAAGGGGGGATCGTTCCTTCTCCTTCCTGGCTCCTAAAACTTGGAATTCTCTTCCACACGACATCAGGCACTGTGACTCTTTTCCAGTCTTTAAAACGAAACTAAAAACTCATCTTTTTACAGTCTATTTCGGCTGATAATTCAAAAGTCCCGGTCATACACAGATGTCAGTTTGTGTGAGTGTGTGTGTGCGAGGTGTGCGTGAGTGGTTGTGCGTGTCTGCTTTCCCGTGTGTGCTGTGCGTATCTGCTTCCCCGTGCCTGAGTATGCGGTTTGTGTGTGTGTGTGTGTGTGTGTGTGTGTGTGTGTGTGTGTGTGTGTGTGTGTGTGTGTGTGTGTGTGTGTGTGTTGTGTGTGTGTGTGCGTGCGTGTGTGTGTGTGTGTGTGCGTGCGCGCGTGTGCGCGTGCGTGCGTGCGTGTTTTCGTTAGTCCTTGTATTGTAAAGCGCTTAGAGCTAATTTAGGATTTGCGCTATAGAAATATTCATTATTATTATTATTATAGGTTTCAAGCGAATTTTTCACTATCAAATTTTTATTGCCCAGCAACACTGCATTTAGTGGAAACCCGGGGATAAAAGTTCCAACTGGCGAAAACTTCCAGCTGCATGTTTATATTTTACAAATATTTTTCTAACAAATTTTTGTCCTTTTTTCCACATTTGTTCATATAACAGCATGGTGCTCATACCCATATAAAGATTTCTGTTTCATTTTGATGTCAACACATAGAGGAATAATACAGATTCCTAAAATGTACAGTTTTATGGGGTTTTCTTAGCTGGATGAGGAGCTATGAATTTTTGTTTATTTTATGCAAAAACGCCCAAAAACCCTTGGCAAGGGGAGGGCACTCTTTTTACAAAGACGATGGCACTCAAACAGTTAATATTTAACTAGAGAGAAGTGAAATCTTTGGGGAAAATTAAAGAAAACATTTGTATTCAAAAGAAAAGAAAAGAATAAGAGCCAGTGTGGTTACACCTGTAACATTTCTTTATAAAAGAGTGTGGAAAAGAAAGGAAAAGTAATATTTAAAGTAAAAACTTATAAGAAAAGGTTACTGTTTACATCTTCATGCTGAAGTGAGTCTCCTTAGTTATTGTAGAACTGCACGTGGTTCCGAGTGTGTTGACAGGTTACCTGTCTCACGCCGGGCCACGGGTGGCCGTGTTTGAAGGTGGTGGAGGTGCCGGACCTGAACCCCAGCCTGGGACGGGTGGCGGACCTCGCCCGCAGTACCCTTCCTCACGGAGGAGGATTCCAGCCAGGGAGTGCTCCTTTGGGCCGGAGAGGGCTGTTTTGATATCGGTATCAGAAGTCAATAATCCATGTTGATGAAGAATGACTCTGGCGCATTCCCCCATGTGAATGAAGAATGACTGGCGCATTCCCCCATGACGTTATGACTCTACTATATAACCTCAACTGCTGTGAATCGTGATTTGATTGATCTCCTGTGTTGAGTTATGAGATAATGGTATATAGTATAAATATGGTGATGATGGATAGTGACATTAACCCCCATGTTTTATGAATGTTTCAATTGAAGGGGAAACAGTACCTGGTGTTACCTCTTTGGTGGAGAGGAGGTGTGTTTGTGTTTATTTTGTGTTGCCTCCCCCATTGGAGAGGAGGTGTGGATATGTTAATTTGAGAATTGTATGTACTAATTATACTTGTTCTCCCGTAGGAGGAAGGGGAGGAAAAACAACAACTTTTCGGTGTTGTGTATTTATTTAACGCGCCTTGGGTGAAAGGAGTGATTGCGCGCGTTTGCGGAGTTTGCTTCGGTGGTGCGTGCGTTTGTGGCACGACTCCGGGAAGCATGACAGTGTGTGTGTGTGTGTGTGTGTGTGTGTGTGTGTGTGTGTGTGTGTGTGTATGTGTGTGTGTGTGTGTGTGTGTGTGTGTGTTTAGAAATATTCTGCTGTGTGTCAATTGCTTTGATGTTGAAAGAGTTGTCCTTGCACACGGAGGATGAAAGTAAGGATAGGACTCAAAGGAGGACAACACTTAGAGGGAGGATGAAAGTAAGGATAGGACTCGAAGGAAGACAACACTTAGAGGGAGGATGAAAGTAAGGATAGGACTCAAAGGAGGACAACACTTAGAGGGAGGATGAAAGTAAGGATAGGACTCTCGAAGGAAGACAACACTTAGAGGGAGGATGAAAGTAAGGATAGGACTCAAAGGAAGACAACACTTAGAGGGGGATGAAAGTAAGGATAGGACTCAAAGGAGGACAACACTTAGAGGGAGGATGAAAGTAAGGATAGGACTCGAAGGAAGACAACACTTAGAGGGAGGATGAAAGCAAGGATATGACTCGAAGGAAGACAACACTTAGGAGGATGAAAGTAAGGATAGGACTCGAAGGAAGACAGCACTTAGAGGGAGGATGAAAGTAAGGATAGGACTCAAAGGAAGACAACACTTAGAGGAGGATGAAAGTAAGGATAGGACTCAAAGGAAGACAACACTTAGAGGGAGGATGAAAGTAAGGATAGGACTCGAAGGAAGACAACACTTAGAGGGAGGATAAGAGTAAGGATAGGACTCTAAGGAAGACAACACTTAGAGGGAGGATAAGAGTAAGGATAGGACTCTAAGGAAGACAACACTTAGAGGGAGAGAGAGATAGTGGCAAAGGTGCAAGGGGATACAAGTCTAGATATAATGGGGAGAATTCCTTTTTCTTTTGATTCTTTTCTTTTTAAATTTTTTATGTCTTTTCCCCACGCGCGCGCGCGCGCGTGTGTGTGTGTGTGTGTGTGTAAGTATGTGTGCTTGTGTATGAGGGTGTATGTGTATGTAGTGTGGTATGGTGTGGTGCGGGGTGTGTGTGTGTGTGTGTGTGTGTGTGTGTGTGTGTGTGTGTGTGTGTGTGTGTGTGTGTGTGTGTGTGTGTGTTTGTGTGTGTGTGTGCGTGCACGCATGCGCGCATGCATGCATGCATGTGTGTGTATGTGTGTGTGTGTGTGTGTGTGTGTGTGTGTGTGCGTGCGCGCACGAGCGCTCGTGCGCGTAAATATGTTTGTGTGTATGTTAGCATGTGGGTGTGTTTATAATGGAGCTGTGTGTGTGTGCACGCGCGTGCGTGTGTGTGTCAAGTCAAGTCAAGTCAAAATTATCTTTATTGAGGGTTAAAGAATAAGCTTTCCAGCTTTTTTACATCCTGCCCTCATAAACAAGAAAGAAACTAACTGAACATATAACCACAAGCTCAAAAAACATTTTTAAAACACACAATTTCTTTCATGCAAATACATAACTCTCATATGAAATCTGAAACAATCATGAAACTATTGTTGGAACTTCAAGTTCAAGCACACACACACACACACAGAGAGAGAGAGAGAGAGAGAGAGAGAGAGAGAGAGAGAGAGAGAGAGAGAGAGAGAGAGAGAGAGAGAGAGAGAGAGAGAGAGAGAGAGAGAGAGAGAGAAAGTTTTGTAATCACTCTTTGTCAAGGTATTGGATTTCAACTGAATTAATTTAATGGCCCTTTTATGCAGACGACTTACTAGTTTCAGATTAGTTTCACTGGCATTATTCCATAACGTGGATGCATAATTGATAAGAGAAAGAATGTGCGCATGAAAGAATATCTTTCTGGAGTGAAGATTTAGAAAAAAATTTTATCTTTGAAAGTTGATATATTCTCTTAGAAATACGTTTTCCAAGATCCGCAATGTGGTAAGACCAAGATAAATCGTTGTCAATGATAACACCTAAAACTTTATGCGATGTAACCTCTTCAATCTTTTGTCCTTGGGCATGTAATGGCGCAAATGAGGATGTCATTTTCTGTCGTTTCTGGCGTGTACTGACATACATGCATTTGGTTTTACTAGCATTGAGGGACATATGATTCATTTCTGTCCATGTAATTAGCTTGTTGATATTTTTCTGCAGGTTATTTACCAGTTCAGTAGGGTTACTACTGTGAGATTGTAATGAGGTATCATCAGCAAACATTTCACAACAACATTCTATACACAGGGGTAAGTCATTTATATAAATAGAAAAGAGTAGGGGTCCCAATACTGACCCCTGAGGGACACCAAATTGTAAAGGGAGTAACTTTGACCTTTTGGAGTTGATTTCAACAAGCTGTTGACGATCAGTGAGAAACGAGGTAAAGAATTTTAAGGCTGTATTCGATACTTTGTAACACATAAGCTTTTTTATTAGAAGGGAGTGGTTTATAACGTCAAACGCTTTTGCAAAATCTACAAAAAGAATTCCAGTAAGGTCATTATTGTTAATATTCGTAAGACATCTATCGATAAGTTGTACAAGAGCAGTGTGACAAGAGTGATTTTTTCGAAAACCTGATTGATTTTCATGAATCAGATCGTAATATTTAAGATGAGAATATAGGTGTGTTTGAACATGTTTTTCGAGTGGTTTAGACAACAGGGATAATAATGAGATAGGTCTATAGTTTGAGAGATTGGTGGGCTCACCTTTTTTATATAAAGGTATAACTTTTGCTTGTTAAAATCTTAAGGGAAAGTGGCTTTTATCAATACACAAATTATAAACGTAAGTGAGTGTCTCAGCAATGGTCAATGAAGCGATTTTTAGTATCTTGCCATCAATTCCATCTAAGTCCCGTGTCCCTGACTGTTTTAAGTGTGTTAAATAATCAAATACTTCATGTAATGACAATGGTGGTATGTCAAAACACGAAGAAATATTTTTACATCGACAGTATTTTTCTAACATACATAGATCATTGTACTTTGTTTTATCATTTACAATAACATCCTTAGTTATATTTGCAAAATGAAAGTTGAAGTCTTCTGGTGATATTTCTTTTATTGGATTTTGCATTTTTGAATTATTGTTAGTCAAGGATCTGACATCTGTACAGATTACGACATTGTCATGGCCAGTTATGGTTGAAAACCACGAGAGTGAAAAACAGCCTTCTCAAATTCAGACTTGAGAAACTGAAGGATTCTGACTTCACTGAACAATTGAGTGCCCGCAGAAAGAACATTCGCCCCATGACTATTGCCTGAAAAAGATCCCGAGGCCCTCCCAATCCATCTCGACCAAGTAATGACTAAAACAGCAGCAGAGGTCCTGGAAATAAGTCGATGGAAATCCATGCATGGGTAACAGGCATCTCCTTGTCTCTGTGTTCCTTCTAGGCAGTTGCGTTCTTCTACCGACAACACGCTGCTCAAAATCCCTCGATTTCGAAATGAAACCTATGGCGATCGATCTTTTTCTTTCAACGGTCCGGTTTCTTGAAACAAATGCCCAGTATCTATAGGTAGTTCAAACTCTCTGTCTTCCAACAAGGCATCTCTTAAAACACTCTTCACCTATCAATAGCAGTTCTTTCTTCCTTTCCCTTGCCCATCAAACTGATTCTGAGACGAGAGAGAGAAGAGAGAGAGAGAGGAGAGAAGAGAGAGAGAGAGAGAGAGAGAGAGAGAGAGAGAGAGAGAGAGAGAGAGTGTGTGTGTGTGTGTGTGTGTGTGCAGGCGTGCTGTTGTGGCCGTTGTTGTGAGAAAGTGTGTGTCGAATCGCGTGTTGAGTGTGTGTGTGTGTGTGTGTGTGTGTGTGTGTGTGTGTGTGTGTGTGTGTGTGTGTGTGTGTGTGTGTGTGTGTGTGTGTGTGTGTGCGAGTGTCAATACGCACCCTTGTTTGTAAGTGTATGGTACTTATTGCAATTTCATCTTCATATTGGTTTCATTCATGTTTTCTGTATTTGTAAGCGCTTAGGGCTTATGATGTAAGATTAAGCGCCATAAATAATCATTGTTATTATTAATATCTTGAAGATTCGTTAAAACTGCATAAGAAGAATGAGGTAACGTGTAGCATAGCGCTGTGAATGAGGACACTGGTTAAAAACAAATAACGAGTGATAAGGAAAGCTGAATCAAAACAACAGTACAAAGACAGTGAGAAGAGCTACACACCAACCAGCCTGCAGAACAATGTCTTTGTTGCAGCCTTATTGATGTAAGACCTATTCCAGTTCTTGCATTAGAATATGATACATTCAAACAACAAAGGTTCAAAGGAAGCTGTTTAGACTATAAGAGATGACCAAAGAGAAGCAAAGCAAAGTCTGCACCATTCTGGAGAAAGATGGCATCAGTGTAACAGGGGAAGAAGAAATCATAAAAAGAAGGACTGAATGTTGTATTGAACTCAACAACAGAGCATAGGACACCTGAACAGTGCAGCATTCATCAAATGAAGAGGACTTTTCATCACACTATGAAAAAGTCATAGCAGTGGTGACGATGATAAAATGTTTTAGGCACTGGCAATATTTCACCAGAATTCTTGAAACATGGCGGACACACACGTATTTGGTGGAGGAACCGAGCTAGAATGTGACAGAATAATCTGGCTCTACACAAATTGCCCTCCTTCTGTGTTCATTTTCATGTTTATTTTTCCATTTTCATTTTTGTTTTTCTGACATCTAAATTTGTATCATTTAAAAATTCAGACATTGAGCAAGGGCTCAAGAGGCAAAGTCTTTTTTTGTTTTGTTTTATAGCTTTGGCTTCATATCTATCTGGGGGATAAATTACACACGGGGAGTAAAAAGTGTTGTTTCCTTTCTCACTCGACGACGCGCAGACAGTAGGCTAGAGGCCTTTTCAGTTCCGTCTCGAGCGTCAGAGCAAGTGGACTACATTCTCTTGTCAGTCGTGTCTGTTCACCAGCATGTTGGGGTGTCGAAGTGAAGTTACGGGGTGATATTTGCTGCCGACAAGGATGGGAAATTCAAACACAGTGAACGTTGTTACCCTGCTGCCTGTTATTAGTGTGTACGGTAAGTTTTCTGCTCTCTCTCTCTCTTAGTGTTTGATTTTAATTCAGTTGTTTACGTTTTAAGTTCGGTGTTTCATTCTTTCAGTTCGGTCCATGGTTGCAACTGAAGAAGCTTTGAATAAAGCGAAATATATTTTGCACTTACTCCGGGTGTTTGCAGTTTTTTTAAACCATTCTCTCTCTCTCTCTCTCTCTCTCTCTCTGTCTCTCTCTCTCTCTTCTCTCTCTCTCTCTCTCTCTCTCTCTCTCTCCTCTCTCTCTCTCTCTCTCTCTCTCAAGGTTAGACTCTCGCATAACAGATAACCTTATTAGCATTCCTGAATACAACATAGAACGACGCGACAGTGATCAACCCCAACATACTGGCCTTGCCGTATACATTCATCAATCAATTGCCAACATTACCCGACGCAGAACTGATCTTGAAACTAATACTGTCGAATGTATCTGGATTGAAATAAAAAACTCCAAATCACCGCCATTAATAATCGGACATTTATATAGACACCCATCTTCCACATACGAATGGTATGACAACTTTGTACAAATGATGGATTGGATCTGTCACAAACAATTCAAATATACTACTGTTAGGGGACTTCAATATTGATATGTTAAAACAACAACCTGCTTGGACAAGTACACTATCACTTCATGCACTCCATCAGTTAGTACAAACCCCAACGAGAATAACTAAAACAACTGCGACACTTATTGATCATGTATACACTAACAACAAATCCGCAATACTAGATGTTTCAGTGGTACATTCTGGTATTAGTGATCACTGTCCAGTCTTCTGCACGTGGTCCTTAAGGCTCCCAAAACCACCACCCAAAGGTCACACGACCATCCAATACCGCTCTTTCAAAAAGTTTAATGAAGCAGCATACCTCTATGACTTAAACATTTCTCCATTTCACTTAACTTATAATTACTCAGACGTCGATGATGCACTGTCCTTCTGGTACCAAACATTCCTCACCATCATAAATAAACACGCGCCGTTACATCAAAAAAGAGTTAGGCATCCGCAGATGAACCCGTGGTTAACTCCAGAATTGCTGCAAGAAATGGTACTACGTGACCAACTCAAGGCAGCAAATTTGTTTGACGAATACAAAGACCAGAGAAACTTTGTTTCAAACGAAGTTGAAAAAGCCAAACGAGACTACTTCAGTCAAATGATAACGGATGCAAAATCCACAGCGCCAATGTGGAGGGCAATAAACACTATTGTACGCAACAAGCGTACAAATTCACAAACTTCAAGCACCAACATCACCCCGGACAAATTTAATACCCACTTTCTGTCATTATCAGATACCCTTACTCAAGCTTCACAGACTATAAGAGCACCAAATGAATATACATGCCCGACTTCCCTAATATCATTTTGCAAACAAAAACTTGGATCAAGTAACTCAGTTAAAATTCCCCTTCTTGCTGTACATGAAGTAGGTATGCACATAGCGCAATTAAAGAATAAAAAATCCATGGGTCCTGATAACATACCCACATTTCTTCTCAAACTCGCTCTACCTTACATTGTTGAGTCTCTTACATACATATATAATCTATCCATTGGAACTAATGTTTTCCCTCAGGCGTTCAAAAACGCCAAAGTAACCCCCCTTCCAAAATCAAATAATTTGTCGGATCCAAATAATTTCAGACCTATATCCTTACTATCGATTCTATCCAAACCCCTTGAAAGACCCATACACACACACGTATCTCAGTTCATGGAGAAAAACAAACTATTTCACCCACTCCAATCTGGATTCCGATCTAATCATTCCTGCCACACAGCATTATCACGAATGTGTGACTCATGGTTTTCAAATATGAACCAATCACAAATGACAGGGGTTGTCTTTCTTGACTTCAAAAAGGGGTTTGATCTTGTTGATCATTCCATTCTTCTAAAGAAACTATCTGTCTACTTGAACCATACCCCGACAATCTCATTATTCCAATCATACTTGAACGATAGGACTCAGTATGTGGCGCTTAATGGCAAAACCTCCACTTCAGACTTTGTCAGACATGAAGTCCCACAGGGCTCTGTACTAGGCCCCCTACTATTCTGCATCTTCATCAATGATTTACCATTGTCCGTATCAGATGAAAAGGTCACGACAGATTTATTTGCTGATGACTCGTCGCTCCAAACGAATGGTTGTGACGGCAAATGAAACAAACTGCGGCGTTACTGAAACACGACAAAAACGCAGAAGAGCACACAAAACAAAGTGTGAAGTAACGACGATTTAATGCACGACACAAAACAGGACAAGAAATTTTCGGCAAAATGCCTTCCTCAGCGACAAAAAAATACAGACATAAACATGCACAATACTCCCCTTGTGAAGCCAAAGTGGTGAATGAAGTAGACAGAGGGACAGTGGAAGAGAGGGTGAGTAGAGTTCGAAGAATAGGGCACGAGGAAAGAGGGTAGAGTAAAGTGAGGAGGAGGAAAAGCAGAGAGGGAGAGAGAGAGAGAGAGAGAGAGAGAGAGAGAGAGGGGGGGGGAGGGGAGAAAGAGAGGGGAGAGACAGAGAGAGAATGGAAGTAGAGGAAGAGTGGAGAATAAGAGAGAGAAGAGGAGGGGAAGGAGAGTGAGTGGAGGGGGAGGGTGTGTGATGGTATGTAGTGGGTGTGTTGCATATGAATGAAATGAACAAGAGAAAGCACAATAAATAAGATACAATATACTCGAAAAATCATTTTAAATGACAAGGGGAGGGGGAGGGGGAGAGAGAAGGGGGTCAGCCGCCTAAAGCATCCGACCCAAGTCTGACCCAAGGGTAGGTTGCCCTACCCAAGCACCAAGGGGTGAGAGGGAAAACGGGAGAACCCCGAGAAAAAACCCACTAGCCAGACGCAGCTAAGAGCTGCAAGGCTCACCCCCCCACACACACGAAAAAAAAAAAAAAAAAAAAAAAAAAAAAAAAAAAAAAAAAAGCACTTGCCCGCGGGCAAAGCCACACACACACACACACACACACACAAAAGTGCGCGCGTGCGCACGAACAAACACGCACGCACACATACACACGCCAATAAGCGCACACACTGGGGGGGGGGGGGGGGGGGGTAACAATGGGGAATAAATGGGTAAATGTACAAACAAGGCATACATTAAGACATCTGGGTGTAGCATAGGGAAGTAGGTGGTGCTATGGTGGCGCAACAGAAAAAAAGGGCAAAAATAAGAGCATTAACGCAAAAGATAGATATGCGGTCATGATGAGAGGCGCTAACAACACTCCCAATGACAAAAAAAAAAAAAAAAAAAATCTATACATATATATACACACATATATATATATAAACATATATATATATATATATATATATATATATATATATATATTATATATATATATATACATACAGATAGACTAAAAAAAAGATTTAAAAAAAAAGGGGAAGAAAAAGGAGGGGAGGGAGGGGAAAGGGGAGGGCAAAGGGGAGGGCCGGGGGGGAAAGAAGGAGAGACATAAAGAGAGGACAAAAAGAGGGGCCTAAAGGAAGGGTGGAAGTATGAGGGAGGGCGAGGGGGAGGTGGGTGGGTGGGGGGTGAGAGAGGAGAATAGTAGAGGTCGAAAGTAGAGAGAAAGGAAGTAAGAAGGAAAGTAAAGAGAAGGAACGAAAGGGGGAAGGAGCCTTCAGAGGACGATAGAAAAGGAACAAGGACGGAGGAGGTGAGGGAGAAGA
>JAFLJL010001883.1:84011-109011 GCA_018398815.1 Conus ventricosus | reverse complement strand
TGACCCAGACTGACACTTTTCATAAAAAGGTGAGTACTCCATTGGCCAAATATCTTAACCCTCCTATTAAAAAAGACTACATCGCAAAAGTGTGGTTCAGTCATCCGATGCAGTTTTATCAGAACCAGTTAAACTTTGCTGTGTTTTGTGCATCAACTGGGTGTGGAGTGTCGTATGCCGATCATTTAAATCATCCTGATCCTTTGGTGAGGTCAGTGTACAGATTTCATTTTTATTACACCTTCAGGCGTATTTTGACTGAACTGCAAGCGCCATTGCCAAATGACAAAACGTTTAATCCATTCAGCAACAGAATAGACATGAAGGCTTTTGAAAGGATCTGTAACGAATTCAATATTAATGTTAAGACAGACTTTAGACAAAAGTTGGATCTTAATCATGGTTTAGGCACCCCTTATTTGTGGGGCGTGCACAGAAAGTATAACTATGACTGGAATCCTCCTTACACATCTTTCTCTTCAGGCACAGGTGTTCACCTTGGGTCCATAGAGCAAGAGCATAAAACAGCATGGACAACATTTATCTTGGACACTTCTAAGGGCCTAACTGGAGCGGGAATAGAACGAATAAACGACTCTATTCGTACTTACGTTTGGTGTTTGCTAGGTTCGCAAGCACAGGCGAGATCGAGCATAACTGATTCTTCTACTGGTTTGGATGCACAAAAACAATACTTAGCAAATTTAGAGGACGCCATTAATTCTACAGTTGATATAGATTCAAGTATAGAAAGGTACCAAAATGTTTTACAATACGCAAGATCAAAAGTAGACTTTGCTGTTGGCACTGGTTTATACATGCTGCCTTCTGACCTCAGACTCCAGATAGGTACAATAATAAACTATAATAATGAAATCATTATAGCAGGCAATGAACAGAAGGTTGGGAAAAACGACATAAATTCTGAGCCAGTAATATTACAAACAATAAAAAAAACACCCAAGATTAAGTCATCCAATCCCCAAGGTCCAAAACCTAAAGACCGTTGAAGACGTGGACTTTGTTCGCGATGACCATGAATATGAAAAGATAGCGCTTGTTGTTGGATTAACTGGCCTAGGATTACTCGGCCTTTATCTTACTAAATATTAACCCAACTATTAAGAGAACTAATGCCCATAAGTGCTCGGCCATTAAAGCCAACTACTTTGCTTGCAGTAGATAAAAGCCAGCTAAACGATACTCCCTGATATACCTGGTAAAGAGTCTATAGCTTACCGGCTAATTTTTTTAATAAACTCGCAAGATGATCAAGTTGTTTTTTTACCCATAATTTATCAGGAGATGGCGATGGAGGCACTGAACTTTGACCACCACCGCCTGTAATAGCATCACCAGTGTACTTATTGCAAATCCTAAGGCCGTTATAACGCTTGCTAATGTGACTCCTTGCTCTCTAAACAGTGTTCGTATTCGTTCTGCTAGCGTCGTGTCTTCATATAAAATTCTTTGGATAGTTTCTTCTTATTCTGCTCACTTGAGTTCGTAAGTCTTCTCGGTTAGTAGACAACGCTTCTAGTCTTGCTGATCTTTCTTCTTTAAGTTCATGTAGTCTTTGTTCTATTCTTTCTTTAACATCACTCCTTAAGTTGGCTTCGTTAGCCTCAGCGAGTTTTTTTTTCTTCTTTTTCTATATGCTTATCTAGTTCAGTTAGTTTTGCTGAATTGTTTACTAATTCCCCTCTGATGGTTCTTAAAGCACGATCAAGGGCTTTTAATTCTCTTATAGGCTCTTGTATTTCTTGCGTGGGCAGCGGTGGATCGTGTATAGTTTTTAATGCTGTTTCTTCTTCTTCAGTGAGTTCTGCTCCTATTGTATTTATTACTTCGTCCGCTGTTTGAATTAAATCTTCATGTGGCGTGTTTTGCATTTGGTTATCTGTTGGGAGTTCTTGTAGCGTGTTTTGATGTTTAGCAACTTTCTTCGGATCTAATTTTGGTTTAGTAAAGCCAAGGCGATTCTGCTCGCTCGCACTGAGCTTTTGTTTAATTGTACTATTTTTACAAACTTTGATGGGTCTCGTTTAAACGTAAGCTGAACAAGTTCTCCTTTGTCGTTTTTCACATACAAATGGTTATCTTTTAGTTTAAAATCATCAGGGTATATAGTTTCAGGAGGTTCTAGTTCTAAACTTTGGTATAATGATCTGACCTTACTTTCTGTTAATTCACGCCTTTGCTCCCCTTCAACTAATTCATCATGCAATGAGAGCCCCGAGTGATGCCGCTCCCAAGGGGAATCACTCATGTCGGCTCCAAGATCAGGAATATCATAATCTTCAAAATCAATGCCTGCCATGTTTTTAAATAATTAACTTTTTATTTTGTTTTATAAAATGTCACAAGTATATGGCTCGATTCTCAACCCGCATAGAAGACTGAAAGAGCCCTTGCCGCGCAGTGAAATAAACGGATATTACTGTTCCAAATAATCCATCTACTATTGATGCGGATCAAATTCTTACTGTCAGATTTCCAGACCTAGGAGCGGATGAAGTGATTGTGCCAGGCTCTGCACGACTTACTTTCAAAATAGAACTCGCATCAGAAACAGACCCAACCAGGACAGTTGTCCAGAATCTAGGACGGGCAATCGTTAAGAAAATTTCTGTAAAACTTGAGGGGCAAGAAGTATTTTCTTTACACAATGCAGACATATTTTTAACCTATTTGATCTATGGCTAACCGGGGAATGAAAGGGCCGATCTTGCGTTTCAAGGAATTGAAAATGAAGAAGCACTAAAACATAGAATAGGCGCTGAATTCGCACCAGATGCTAAAAGCAGCAAAAAGGCTTTAGCTGTAAGTTATGCGTATGGTAATCGCTTTTCCATTCCCTTAGATTTTGAGTTGTTAAAATCTCATGCGCCATACTTTCAAAGAGCATTAAAAGACAGATTGTCATATGAACTAACTTTTAATGAATACAAACGTGTTATCAGATCAACAGACACCGAAGCAAAGTACAGCATTTCTGACATCTCGTTAGAGTTTGACGTTGTTAGCAACCCTAATTTAGCAGAGCTGATTTAAGCGACAATATGAGTCAAATTACACATATTATTACGAAAGAGTGCATCATCATTCAACATACCCTAAAAGCAGGGCAGACACTATAATTATGGAATTTTAGTTTTAGTGGCCAGCAGAATCGCTTAAAGGTATTTCATTGCTGTGCGAAGATGAAGAACCATTCAAAAGACAAACTGAAAAGTTTATTAATCTAAAATAACGAAAGTGCAATGTACAATTGGGGTAGTCCTAACCAAATCTACGCTAGCGGGCTTAAACCTTATCATCATTTTGACGAAATAAGAAAACTGTTTGGAGGCGGGAGGTGTAGAAATCCAAAAGTTGACCTTGTGTCTAAAGATCTACATCTTCACAATGTTAGACTCGATGATTATTTAACAACGAAATACGGCTTATGGATTGACCTAAGGGGTGACAGAGGATAATGAGTTACATGGAAGCGGGGAGAAAGGTTACAAACGTAATAAACATTCAAATTGATAAAGAAAAAGAGAGTGATAAACCACTTAATGCGCATTTGTTTTTAATATATGATGCGCAGCTGAATATTGAAGATAAAAGATTAAAAAGTGCAGTATACTAAATTATTTTTTCATTTTTAAAAAAGCATGTCTGTTCAGAATTATCCGAGAGTACCTAGAGAAGAGATAGTAGACAATTCTGCTGTTATAGAAGGCAACATTGACCCCAGGGTTGTCTCTGCTGCTGCTGAAGTAAAAACCTTCAGATTAACAAACATTACACAAATGCAACAAAAACTAGAGCAAGACCTTTCAAAATACAGCAAAGCCAAACGAAGGTATTCTGCTGCCTTTAATGCTGTTACTTATGTTAATACTGGAGCATCGACTATAAGTGCTGTATCGGCAGGGACAAGTGTTGGTCTTTTAGCATCGGGCATAGGCGCACCGGCAGCTTTACCCCTAGGCGGGGTGTCTTTAGCTCTCGGCCTGTGTTCATTAGCTGTAGGTGCTGCTAGCAAAAAAATAAAAACTAAACTCCAAAAGCACACAGCCATGGTTCAACTAATAACAGCTAAACTTAGCTCCTTTAATCTGATAATAAATAAAGCACTAGCTGACTCAAACATCACGGATGAAGAATTTAGCCGTTTACAGGCTGATTGTAATGACTACAAAAGACAAAAGTTTGATCTTCAAAGAAAGGCAAGGACAAGTTTTTCTCACAGCCAGACACCGAACAGATAAAAAGGAATGTTTAAAAAAAGTAAACGAAACATTAAACTCTGCTTTAAACAGCTCACATTAACAACGCCAAAGGGTGTTTTTTACTTTAGTTTATGAGTCTAAACACAAAAAGACCATCGATATTGATTAATTATTTTTTTGATTTAAATAAATATTTAGAGTTAGAAAAGAAACTCAGCATGGATAAGATATATGAAGGTCCAGACGAATTGTTTGAAGCAATGCAAGAAGATTTATCAAGAGCACTGAATGATATTGATTTAGAAGTCATTAATCCAGCAAGCGTACAGGCAAGCGTTGGTCATGCTATTTCTCAAGTTCCAGGTAAACTAACAATAGACCCGCCAGTTAAAGTAATGTTAGCTGTTTTAATCGACTATGTAACAATAAATGAAGAAAATCTAGAAGTCTGGGTCTCAACTAAACAACAGACTATTCTTTCTCATAATGACTTAACACCCGGCTGGGCAGACCAACTGCTTACACAGTTTGATGTGGCCGCTGAAGAAGCCAAAATGAGAGGCTCTGGTTGGTCAGAGGGCGAAGTCTTAGAGATCAGATTAAAACAGGCTAAGTATGCACCGATTGTTGGTAAGGCTTACATTCCACTACCTCCAGCATTAGTTGCAAAAAGAGCAGTTCTAAATACAAAGAATACAGACAACAAATGTTTTATGTGGTGTGTTCTCGCAAGGGCTGCATTACGCCCGCAAAAACGCAGAGAGAGTGTCTAACTATTGGGATTACATCAATGATCTTAACTTTGTGGAATATCCTTTCCTGTTGGTATAGACCAAATTGATCAGTTTGAAGAACAAAACAAACCAATAACTGTTAATATCTACACATGGGATGAGGAAACACATCTACAACCTATTAAAGTGTCCAAGAACAGTCCATCGATTGGCGAACCAGACAAAAATCATGTTGACTTACTACTGATGTTTTCACCAGCGGGGCTACCGCATTACGCATTGATACGCACAATGAGTAGATTATTGGCGCATACTACAAAAAATTATGGCAAACAAGAATTCTGCAGAAAATGTTTAACAAGAATTCCATCTGCTCAAGCCGCGAGCGAACATAAGAAACTTTGTATCGGCCCAGTTGACTGTAATACAGAACTAACTACGCCCCCACCAGGATCTAAAGTTAGTTTTAAGAACTGGAAAAAACTGCAAAATTCTCCATATGTTGTTTACGCAGACTTCGAATCACTCATTGTTCCTTATGAGGGGCCAACCTCACAGAAACTTCCAAAAACAGCCTTTGTGAGTAATCATCAGATTTGTTCATTTGCTTTCACGTTGTCAGGTCAGATGGCGCCCATTCAACGCCAGAATTATATAGAGGACCAAATGCGGCTAGAAGATTTTTACAGCGCATGCAGCAAGTGCGTAATGATTGTTCTAATAATCTGAATTTATCTGAAATCATAATGACGCCTGAAGATCAACAACAGTATGACTCAGCCACACATTGTTGGATTTGTGCGGCGGCCTTTGTTGCCGCGGTTTAGACCTCTCATCAGACGCAGCGAATCCAACAGTAAGAGACCATGATCACATTAGTGGGAAGTTCAGAGGAGCAGCGCACAGTAAATGCAATCTTCAACTAAAGTTTGAACCAAAGACATGGAAGCTGCCTGTATTCTTTCATAACTTGCGAGGTTACGACTCTCACCTTATAATGCAAGCAGTAACCAGCGCCTTCAGGGTGTCATGCATCGCACAGTCATCAGAAAAGTACATGTGTTTCACTTTAAATAACATGTCTTTTTATGACTCGATGCAGCACATGATGGGTTCGTTAGAGTCACTGGCTATGTCCTTAAAGTCCTGCCCAATAACGGAAGAATATTTTGACCCAACTCTTGTTAGAAAGGGCGTTTACCCTTATGAGTACATGAACAGTTGGGAAAGGTTTGACGAAGATACACTTCCGCCTAAAGGCGCGTCTTTTCTAGTCTCAGAGGAAAGGACATCAGCGATTCCGATTACAAACATGCTCAAGAAGCATGGCAGAAGTTAGATTGTAAAACGATGGGAGACTATCATGACTCCTACTTGATGGCTGATACATGTTTGTTGGCGGACGTCTTTGAAAATTATAGGAAGACCTGCATGAAACATTATAGCCTGGATCCCGCGCATTACATTTCTGCGCCCGGGATGAGTTGGGATGCTTTCTTAAAGTTTACTGGAGTACAGATTGATTTATTGTCAGATTTACCAATGATTCAGATGATTGAAAACGGATTGCGTGGGGGAATTAGTATGGTGTCGCATCATTACTGTAAAGCAAACAACAAATATTTGGACGACTATGATCCGAGTAAAAGGTCTAACTATCTCATGTATTTAGATGCAAACAATCTGTATGGTTGGGCAATGGCGCAATCGCTTCCATTACGCAACTTTAAAATGTACACAGATAATACGAATAATATTCAAAAAGCATTAAAGTGGTTGAGCAGTTTGACGCCTGATCAACAGCGTGGTTTCATTCTAGAAGTTGACTTAGAATATCCTCATGAGCTCCATGACTTGCATAATGACTATCCATTGGCAGCAGAAAGTCTAAAGATGGCGAAAACAGAGCCGCCTAAAACTTGTGCCTAATCTTCGGGGCAAACAAAAATTATGTATGTCATTACAGACTTCTGCAATTTTATTTAAGGCATGGTTTGAAGTTGACAGCTGTTCATCGTATAATTGCTTTTGACCAAGAACAGTTCATGAAACCATACATCATGAAGAACACTGATCTCAGAACTAAATCCACAGATGCTTCAGAAAAAAGACTTTTTCAAGTTGATGAACAACAGCTGTTTTGGAAAAAACTATGGAGAATCCGCACAAGCGCAAAGATGTCAGATTAGTCACTAAAGAGAACGAAGCAATTAAGCTGACTTCAAAACCTAATTATCAGGACTTCAGAAGATTTCATGATCAGCTTTTTGGCATAATGATGAAAAAAAGAAAGTCAAATTGGACAAACCTGTATTTATTGGGTTTACCGTTTTAGAATTATCAAAGCTTTTAATGTTAGAATTTCTTTATGACTACTTTAAACCCTTGTATCCAGAGTCCAGAGTGCTTTACACAGATACAGATAGTTTTGTTATAGATATTCCTACTGAAGACATCTATAAAGACATGGAAATAGAAGTAGCTAAAGGGCATGGAGGATGGTACGACACATCGATTATCCTAAAGATTCGCCTTTGCATTCAATTACTAATAAGAAGGTTTTAGGAAAGATGAAGGATGAATTATCTGGAAAGGTGATTAAGGAGTTTATTGGTTTAAGGTCGAAAATGTATAGTATTTCTAGCCAGGAGAAAACCATAAAGAAGCAAAAGGAATATCTCGCAGTGTTGTGCAGTCAAACATATCACATGACAACTACAAAGAAGCATTGTTTGACAATAAGACTTTTCATCATGACAACGTAAAACTACGATCTAATCTACATGAGATCAACACAACAGTTGTAACAAAGAAGTCATTAGATAGAACAAACACAAAACGTGTGTTTGTTAATCCAGAGTTTTCATATGCAATTGGACATTGTGAGAACCGTAAATTAATTAAAGCGGAACTGTATCTGGTGGGATTATCTGCAGTTCTTCCTTCACAAAAGATCTTTGAGGAGCGGTTGTATCGTTGTGTCAGTTTCTCGTAAATAATACACGGGCGGATTCATTTTTACAATTCTTTTTATTTCATATGGATCAACACTCCAAACTGGATCGGTTGCCCTGATGCGAGTGTCCCCTTCTGCTTCTCCTGGTAAATAAAGGTACCTTACTTTTAAACCAAACGGCAATAGTTTGCTGGGTGTACTGGGGTCTCCTTCAACAGCATTTATTGTTTGTTTTTTGATTGCTTGTACTGGTTTTAGGCCTTTAAATTCTTCATTATTCATTGCGCGCAAAACTGAGGGCAGTCTTCTAACCCATTCTGTGTTGCGAGAATTGTCAATAAGCTCTCTGTGATACTGGTAAGAAAAAAGTCTTTCGGCTAACTGTTTGTTAAAGTTTTCAACTAAAGCCTGTGATCTGTGAACTCCCGGAATTCCTCTTTTAATGGTAACTCTATGTTTTAACAATAATTGATTCACTCGGCCTTTAAATTCTTTTCCATCATCAACTTGAATCATGCGAGGATAAGTTAAAGGACCTCGTTGGTATATCAGTTGTATAGCGACAGCAACAGCAGAAGCACTCTTTTGTGTTAATGGTTCCGCATCTTTGTATCTTGAAGCCATGTCAATGACTGTGAGTGCGTACTTAAATCTTTTTCGTCTAATCGTATCATGGGGTAAATATAGAAGATCCATTTGATGGGTGTCGTTCGGTATTGTATTCACAAAGTGTGGTCTCTGTATTCGTTTAGGCGCTGGTAAATAAATTTGCCAATCGCTTGTTTAGATAACCATTCCTTCGCTGTTTGTTCACTGACTCCAGCTGCTTGGCTTAGCTTTTTAATTGCCGTAATTCCCTTCCAATATCCTTTTGGTGAATAATAGATTTTGTTCATTTTTATTCATCCAATATTATGCGCAACAAAATACACAACAGTCATACCAAAGACAATAAACACGATTTCTTGCATCTTTTGTTTTTCTGATGGATGATAAAAGTCGCTGAATTTTGGTGGGGGCAATGTCTCGATTGGCTTGCCCGTTACAAGATAATATTCTTTTATTGCTTGATCAACATCTTTAAATGTGTAAGCCACATGTCCCTGTTTTTTCAGTTTGTTATTAATGAAATCTAACTGCTCAATTCTCTGCTTTTCATAGCGATCTTGTGCTGCAGCTAGTTGCTCCACAGCTTTGTTATGTCTTTTTCTCTCTCCGTCATCCCGTAGTTTACTAAATGCGTAATTACTTCCGCTAAAAGCAAGCGCATTAACCACAGCGCCACCTATCATCATTTACGAGTGAAGCCATTTTTTATAAATGTTTTTTTCTTTTTACATATTTATATTCTCTGGAATTATTCCTTGCTTAACTAGAAAATCTTTCGTAGCAAATGAAGCTGTAATAATAGCAATCAGTTTTGCCGAGTCTTCAAAATCTAGTTTGCCAAGATCTGCTGGTTTAATTTTTAACAGGCTTTTACCAAGCATCGTGTATCCTACACTTAGACCTCCAATAACAGCAGAATAGTATACAAGGTTGGCAACAGTTTTTTCAGCGCTCATTTTAAAAATAAAATAATTATAATTAATAAAAAACATGAACAGCGATGATCTGCTAGAGCTACAGAGCGGACTAAACTGTCTTGGACTTACAAAAGAAGTTGATGACCAAGCTATTATGCCCAAAAAGGAAAGGCTGTATTCTTTGGCGGCATGTGGAAAAAACAAAACAGTTCCTCAGAACTGAATTCAGCATAGAACAAATTCAACAGATGTCGCCACAAAACATTTTAAAGTATCACAACAGGTATGAAGCGCAGCTGGGGTCTAGAATGGTAAAAAGTGTCGGGCAAACGGCTCTTAGTTTATACACTAAACTAGTCAGTAAATTTGCTCCCATTGATTCTGAACAAGACGTTATGTATGATTTAACGCAGGATCCAGTTTTAACAAAGTCATTAGAGTCTCTAGGATGCGATCTGTATTACAGATTTGGAAATTGTTATCACCATTAATCATAGGATTAATTACTTTTAATCATATAGATTTTATTTCCCTTCAAAATGACCGAGCCAGAAAATCAGCAGAATCAGAAAACACTGAATCAGGTGGAGAAAGTAACCAAGCCAGAAAATCAGAAAACACTGAATCAGGTGGAGCCCAGTGAAAAGCATCCTGGGCGTGTTAAAGCAGGAAGAAAATTAGCAGAGTGGAACAGACAAAAAAATTAATGTTACAGAATATAACTCATAATGAAAACATAACACCACCAACGCCAGAACAAGTTGATTCAATGCCAGCTATAAAAACTCCATGTGATTCAAGGCCTACAGCACCAAAGTCTTCATGGAATATTGAACTTAAAACTGTTGCCATTTTTGGCGCCCTTGTTGCTGCTGGGGGTGGTTTTTACTGTTATAAAATATATAAACAATGGCAACAAGAACCAAAGCAGTCAAAACAACCTGAACCACTAAATACAGAAGACAAAAACATGCAAAACCGCCAACAATAAAAGATCGTTTTGATCCATTTGGAATGTAATAATATTTTAAGAACTTAATTTTAAATTTTTTTTAATAAAAATAGATCATGGCGTATTATAAAATGATGGAGTCAATAAATAAAGACATGGAGTCTATAAAAGACATTTCCATAGACCAGAATTGTAATCAATGCAGTTGCTTAGGATGTAAGAACTTCATTAAGATCTATGCTGCCCAATCTTGCGCAGAGGACGCTGAGCAAGACATCCTCAGCGATGACGCGTTTTTCGTACTGCTGCTGGGGGTGTGGTTATTACTGTTATAAAATATATAAACAATGGCAACAAGAACCAAAGAAGTTAAAACAACCTGAACCACTAAATACAGAAGACAAAAACATGCCAAAACCGCCAACAATAAAGATCGTTTTGATCCATTTGAAATGTAATAATATTTTAAGAACTTAATTTTAATTTTTTTTCATAAAAATAGATCATGGCGTATTATAAAATGATGGAGTCAATAAATAAAGACATGGAGTCTATAAAAGACATTTCATAGACCAGAATTGTAATCAATGCGGTTGCTTAGGATGTAAGAACTTCATTAAATCTATGCTAACGATCTTGCGCAGAGAACGCTGAGCAAAACATCCTCAGCGATGACGCGTTTTTTGAGGCGTGTGTGTACTATATTAGACATCTACTATTTAAGATAAAAACATAGATTGTATTTTTTTGATAATTATAAGATAACTTGAATAAGAACTTAGTTGTACTTAAAGGATGACTTAGTTATGATCTTAGGTTGACTTGAGTAAGAACTTGATCAAGAACTTATTTTAAAAACTTGATGTAACTTAATTAAGAACTTAATTAAGAACTTAATTAAGGACTTAGGGTGACTTGGGGTGAGTTGATTAAAACTTAATTAAGGACTTGGGGTAACTTAATCAAGAACTTAATTAAGGACTTAGGGTGACTTGGGGTGAGTTGATTAAAAACTTAATTAAGGACTTGGGTAACCTAATCAAGAACTTAATTAAGGACTTAGGGTGACTTGGGGTGAGTTGATTAAAAACTTAATTAAGACTTGGGGTAACTTAATCAAGAACTTAATTAAGGACTTGGGGTGACTTGGGGTGACTTGGGGGTAACTTGGGGTGAAGGTGTCAAGTGTCTCAAAGTGAAACTGGGGAGCCACTTGCTTGTAACTGAACAGGTTGTGTCCCACGCGCACCTCAATCAACTAGGCCAAGTGATCATATAGGGTCGTTTGGCCTAGTTTGCCGCTGAGCTTTGCAGGCCAAGTGATCATATATGATCGCTTGACTAGTTTGTAGGTGCTCCGTGCTGACGCCATTGGCGGCAAACTGCCGCGCTTTGCAGGTCAAGCGATCATATATGATCACTTGGCCTAGTTTGCTGTGCTCCCCTTTTCTCAACCAGGCTTGCAACTGGCTTTGGCAGAGTTACAGCAGTTACTGCTGTAGCCGAGCTTTTATGGCGGCTCTAATCGCCAGTAGTTAGTACACCCGTCATTGTATATTTGGAGCATTTATTGGAGATAGTGCTGGCTACACACTACTCCTCTCCATACTGGTAGATGTACTAAGGTCTGCCTAGCCCTATCTAGTTTGTTTGCCAGAACATTCGAAAATCGTTATTCTGTTGCATAAGTCTAATAATGGTTTGGCGTTTGCTACACAGTTCATTTATACTGATTCCCAGCTTGTGAAACTTAGGATAGTTATAAAAACACACAGAAAGTTGAATAAGTTTTCTAGCATACGAATCAGCCATGTTCACCTGCGCCTTGAGAAAATGAACGCCATGTTTGTAGCGTTTTTGTTTTTTTAAACATGACTTGAGCTGTTTCAATCCAGCGCCCAACAATTAACGCGTGATGGATTGTTTTGCTTTGGCCGAATTTTCAACGTTTTCATTTCCTTGAACCAACAAACCTTTAAGATAGTCGTCCATTTCCAAAGCAGTCGGTTCACTTTTTTCCTTTTCTGTTCCTTCCAAAAAAGCAATGCTTCTTTTCGGTTTAACTGGTAGAGAACATGCTTCACCTAATTCTTTTTTTGACAAATACTCTAACATGCAGTTAAAGTAAAACTTGTGGTCTTGAATAGCACAAGCCTGTTCTTCAGTAAACATGTTAGCCATTTTAAAATAAAACACAACTAAAACACAGTGGTCACACAGGAGCACAGTCAAAAAACAACCTTCTTGTGCGGCAGTCCGGGAAAGAATGGTGAAACCGGTCTTGCCGACGTAGCAGCCTCGACGTAGTAGTGTCGACGTGGCAGTCGAGAATGTTCAAGAACATTTTGCTGATGCAATAATATTGCAAGTTAACCTGACCAAAGTGCGCCGCGAGCCCGGTCGCGAGGCGTGTTTTATTGATTTTTGGTTACAACAAGGGAGACGCACGTTGGGTGTTGTCATCATTGACAACTAATTGACTGTGCGCTGTGTTCTATGTGAACGAAGGCCTCTTGTCTGCGTAAGTCCCTAGCATAAATTAAGTGATCAGGTTTCAGCTTAATGGCGGGTCTCTATAACTCCCACTGCCTCGTGTCTGCCTGTCTGTTATACAAAGTTTTGTAGGTAGAAATTAGTCAGAATAAGTGTGCGGATTTTATGTCAAAAATATAACTTAGTTTTAAAAGACAAGCAAGTTTAGTAAATTAGTATTGAAAACGGATAATCCTACACAGTATGTTTGTTTGTAGATAATCGTTATTTTTTGGTTATTGAAAACGTGTGATGGATTATCATTTTTAATTCACTGTTAAAGTTTTACTTGTCAGAGAACGGAGAAATGTGTGTTCTGGCGTCATCATCCGCTCGAAAGTAGTTGAGAGCGGATGATGAGCCAGAACACACATTTCTCCGTTCTCTCCATGAGAGGGAGCGCAAGAATGCATGCTCGTTTGTGTGTGTGTGTAAGTGCATTTTGTACAAGGTTATAAGTATGCTTCACAAGAAACTTCCTGTTTCACATACACGTGCGCCGTTGCGCGTGCTCAAACACACACACACACACACACACACACACACACACACACACACACACACACACACTCTCTCACTCTCTCACTCCCCCAAACGCACACACGCACACTTGCACGCACACACGCACACACACACACACACACACCACAACACACACGCACGCACGCACGCACACACGCACATTCATAGTACCTTTTGCAGACTTCTCTTTTGATTTGTAGCTGGATTAGTACTGACACTGTTCATTGCGTAGCGTGTCATCAGTGACGTGTGCGTACATATGCTTTTTTCTTCTAATTACAGCTGCTCTTTTCTATTTGGGGTTTTTTTAAATTATTGTTTTGCGTTGGTTTAACAAGGACCTATTTTCTAAGTTTTTTCTTGTAATATATATAAAATATATATATATATATATATATATATATATATATATATATATTAATATTATATTATATTTATAATATATATATATATATATATATATGTATATACATATATATATAACAAAAATAATAAATTCCAAGAATAAGTACCGCACTGTTCCAGCAACTTACAGAGCAGCTTGGTGTTGCAATGACTGCAAGAAATATTGAATTATAAACAAAGCTTGCGCTTTGTCTTAGATTGAAGAAATAGGGGGAGATACGCATTCATATCTGCAGTGGTAGATGATTCTGCCTAACTAACAGTATGTGCATGAGTGGGTGAATGGGGAAAAATAAAATAAATGCTTCTCAAAATGAGCCTTCAGCAAGCTTATATTCTCCAAGAGGGAGACATCCTCCAATAGGGAGGGAAACTCACTAACATATAACTCCTGGTCATATACCGATATTTCGAAACTTGGTGGTTTCTCCTCAGTGACCGCGGAAAGTGGTAATTTGACTCCTCTGCCTTTTTAGTTTTAAGAAGAATGCAATCCCAGAAAAGGTTGGTGTGCAATACCATAGTATGTTTGTTTAGTTTTCAAAAAACCAACCAAAGGTGCCATCTAAGAAGCAAAAGAAAATCATAAAAGAGCAAAACAAACTACATTTCTTGTGAAAAATAGAAAATATAAAACGATATCCTCTAAGACACAAGTGCTGAGGGCTAGTTCTTGGAATGAATCCGCAAGGGACTAAAATACAACAAACTAAAATTTCCAAGGATAAGTACCGCACCGTTCCAGCACTTACAGAGCGCTTGGTGTGCAATGACTGCAAGAAATATTGAATTATAAACAAAGCTTGCTCTTATGTCTTAGATTGAAGAAATAGGGGAGATACGCATTCATATCTGCTGTGGTAGATAATTCTGCCTAACTACAGTATGTGCATGAGTGGGTGAATGGGAAAAATAAAATAATGCTTCTCAAAATGAGCCTCAGCAAGCTTATATTCTCCAGAGGGAGACATCTCCAATAAGGAGGGTAACTCACTAACAATAACTCTGGTCATATACCGATATTTCGAAACTTGGTGCTTTCTCCTCAGTGACCGCGGAAAGTGGTAATTTGACTCCTCTGCCTTTTCAGTTTAAGAAGATTGCAATCCCAGAAAAGGTTGGTGTGCAATACCGTAGTATGTTTGTTGAGTTTTCAAAAAACCAACCAAAGGTGCCATCTAAGAAGCAAAAGAAAATCATAAAAGAGCAAAACAAACTACATTTTCTTGTGAAAAATAGAAAATATAAACGATATCCTCTAAGACCAAGTGCTGAGGGCTAGTTCTTGGAATGAATCCGCAAGGACTAAAATACAACAAACTAATAAATTCCAAGGATAATACCGCACCGTTCCGCAACTTACAGAGCAGCTTGGTGTTGCAATGACTGCAAGAAATATTGATTATAAACAAAGCTTGTCTTATGTCTTAGATTGAAGAAATAGGGGGAGATACGCATTCATATCTGCAGTGGTAGATAATTCTGCCTAATAACAGTATGTGCATGAGTGGGTGAATGGGAAAAATAAATTAAATGCTTCTCAAAATGAGCCTTCAGCAAGCTTAATTCTCCAAGAGGAGACATCCTCCAATAGGGAAAGGAAACTCACTAACATATAACTCCTGTCATATACCGATATTTCGAAATTGGTGGTTTCTCCTCAGTGACCGCGGAAAAGTGGTAAATTTGACTCCTCTGCCTTTTCAGTTTTAAGAAGAATGCAATCCAGAAAAGGTTGGTGTGCAATACCGTTAGTATGTTTGTTGAGTTTTCAAAAACCAACAAAGGTGCCATCTAAGAAGCAAAAGAAAATCATAAAAGAGCAAAACAAACTACATTTTCTTGTGAAAAATAGAAAATATAAAACGATATCCTCTAAGACACAAGTGCTGAGGGCTAGTTCTTGGAATGAATCCGCAAGGACTAAAATACAACAAACTAATAAATTCCAAGGATAAGTACCGCACCGTTCCAGCAACTTACAGTGCAGCTTGGTGTTGCAATGACTGCAAGAAATATTGAATTATAAACAAAGCTTGCTCTTATGTCTTAGATTGAAGAAATAGGGGGAGATACGCATTCAAAATCTGCAGTGGTAGATAATTCTGCCTAACTAACAGTATGTGCATGAGTGGGTGAATGGGGAAAAATTAAAATAAATGCTTCTCAAAATGAGCCTTCAGCAAGCTTATATTCTCCAAGAGGGAGACATCCTCCAATAGGGAGGGAAACTCACTAACATATAACTCCTGGTCATATACCGATATTTCGAAACTTGGTGGTTTCTCCTCAGTGACCGCGGAAAGTGGTAATTTGACTCCTCTGCCTTTTCAGTTTAAGAAGAATTGCAACCCCAGAAAAGGTTGGTGTGCAATACCGTAGTATGTTTGTTGAGTTTTCAAAAAAACCAACCAAAGGTGCCATCTAAGAAGCAAAAGAAAATCATAAAGAGCAAAACAAACTACTTTTCTTGTGAAAAATAGAAAATATGAAACGATATCCTCTAAGACACAAGTGCTGAGGGCTAGTTCTTGGAATGAATCCGCAAGGGACTAAAATACAACAAACTAATAAATTCCAAGGATAAGTACCGCACCGTTCCAGCAACTTACAGAGCAGCTTGGTGTTGCAATGACTGCAAGAAATATTGAATTATAAACAAAGCTTGCTCTTATGTCTTAGATTGAAGAAATAGGGGGAGATACGCATTCATATCTGCAGTGGTAGATGATTCTGCCTAACTAACAGTATGTGCATGAGTGGGTGAATGGGGAAAAATAAAATAAATGCTTCTCAAACCTTTGGTTGGTTTTTGAAAACTCAACAAACATACTACGGTATTGCACACCAACCTTTTCTGGGATTGCATTCTTCTTATAACTGAAGGGTTAAATTACACTTTCGCGGTATAGCGAACACCAAGTTTTCTGATTGAATTCTAACTAAGTCAGTGAGTCCTCCTATAGTTTTCCTCTGGGAATATACTGTGAAAGCATTTTGAAAGCATTATTATTTCATTCAAGTATGCACTTACTTTATTGGCAGGATCATCTCCCTGAGATATAATCGTATCTCCTATCTCATTGAAAAGAATTTTTTTATTACCTTGAGCATGATCACATCTTTAGTTGAGAATGCGTACTACATTGGCATATGTAATGTGTATTTATCCCCTGATTTCTTCACTAAACAAACACTTGTATCAATATTTCTGATGCTCAACTTGGCAGAGGATTCTTTTATTCTCGTTTCACTAGATGAATTTTTTGTTTTTATGATTTTTATGCCTTAGAGGACCTTTCTGGTTTTGAAACAACCCTACTAGTATTTGCGCAATTTTGGATTGCATTCTTTTATAATTATTTTCAGAAGAATATGTAATTTCGTTCTCTAGGAAATCTTTCAATATTGTTTGACTGAGATATTGGTTCTCCCTTTGGGTTGTTCCTTTGAAATCAAGCTGCTGAGTATTTGGAAGCATTTTTGGATTTTATTCTTACCATCTGAAAGTGATCAGTCAAACTTTCCCACTGAGTAGAATCGTATTTCTATTTTTCAATACAAGAGAAGTTTGTTTATGTTTCATTCTCTTTGAGATGCACCTCTTGAGTAAGTTGCTGAAGCTCGAGAACATATCTTGATTTTCCCATTTACCCATTTTGACTTGCGGATTATTCAAGAACAAACCAGCATGATTAGAGTTTCGTTCCTATTTTCAATTTACAAGAAAATAATTTTTTGCTTTTATATTTTTTTTGCTTCTTAATGGCACGTTGCTTGGTTTTTGGAAAGTAGACTACTATCGTTTGAACATTTTTGGATTATTCCCTTCATAACTCAAAGCGAGCCACATTGTTTTAGACTATTCGCGTTCTATTGATATTCCACAGTTTTTATCTATATAAGATTTTGTTAGTTTTATTTCTTTGGTATTGCCCACTTGGATTTAACTGCACGGCATTATAGTAGATTATTTATTTTTCCTTGCCTTCCATTCTTAAAGGCAGATCATTACACTCGAGTATGATGGATTCCCCCTTTTTTATCTATTACAGAGAAAGTTGTTGATGATCTTATTCTTTGCAGTATTGCCTCCTTGATGACTTGTAAGTTTGAAAGGCTCGTGAGATCATTGTATTTAATTTTTCTGATTGCCCTCTGCAAACTGTATGCAAAGCAAGCACCAATTGCTACGATCTCCCTTTTTTCATTAGAAAAGCAAGTTTTTTTATATTCGTATATTTCTTAGATTAATTTAGGCTTTGATATTGAGATGTCTTCTTGGAGAATATAAGCTTTGGTCATTTTAAGCATTATTTTAATTTTTCAACTGTGTCACAATCGCATACTTTTTAGCAGAATATTTTGCGTTTTATATTGCTCTTAGAATTTTTTTAGAAACATAAAAAGCTTGTTTATATCTTTTTTTGCATCTTAACACCAAGCAGTTGTAATTGCTGAACTGCGGTACTTACCTGGAATTATAGTTTGATATTTTAGTCCCTTGCGGATTCATTCCAAGAACTAGCCCTCAGCACTTGTGTCTTAGAGGATATCGTTTTATATTTTCTATTTTTCACAAGAAAATGTAGTTTGTTTTGCTCTTTTATGATTTTCTTTTGCTTCTTAGATGGCACCTTTGGTTGGTTTTTGAAAACTCAACAAACATACTACGGTATTGCACACCAACCTTTTCTGGGATTGCATTCTTCTTAAAATGAAAAGGCAGAGGAGTCAAATTACCACTTTCCGCGGTCACTGAGGAGAAACCACCAAGTTTCGAAATATCGGTATATGACAGGAGTTATATGTTAGTGAGTTTCACTCCCTATTGGAGGATGTCTCCCTCTTGGAGAATATAAGCTTGCTGAAGGCTCATTTTGAGAAGCATTTATTTTATTTTTCCCATTCACCCACTCATGCACATACTGTTAGTTAGGCAGAATCATCTACCACTGCAGATATGAATGCGTATCTCCCCTATTTCTTCAATCTAAGACATAAGAGCAAGCTTTGTTTATAATTCAATATTTCTTGCAGTCATTGCAACACCAAGCTGCTCTGTAAGTTGCTGGAACGGTGCGGTACTTATTCCTTGGAATTTATTAGTTTGTTGTATTTTAGTCCCTTGCGGATTCATTCCAAGAACTAGCCCTCAGCACTTGTGTCTTAGAGGATATCGTTTTATATTTTCTATTTTTCACAAGAAAATGTAGTTTGTTTTGCTCTTTTATGATTTTCTTTTGCTTCTTAGATGGCACCTTTGGTTGGTTTTTTGAAAACTCAACAAACATACTACGGTATTGCACACCAACCTTTTCTGGGATTGCATTCTTCTTAAAACTGAAAAGGCAGAGGAGTCAAATTACCACTTTCCGCGGTCACTGAGGAGAAACCACCAAGTTTCGAAATATCGGTATATGACCAGGAGTTATATGTTAGTGAGTTTCCCTCCCTATTGGAGGATGTCTCCCTCTTGGAGAATATAAGCTTGCTGAAGGCTCATTTTGAGAAGCATTTATTTTATTTTTCCCCATTCACCCACTCATGCACATACTGTTAGTTAGGCAGAATCATCTACCACTGCAGATATGAATGCGTATCTCCCCCTATTTCTTCAATCTAAGACATAAGAGCAAGCTTTGTTTATAATTCAATACATATATATATATATATATATATATATATATATATATATATATATATATATTATATATATAAAATATATATATATAAAATCAGAGTTAAAAAGCCACTCGGAACGTTAAGTGTTCAGCCATGTAGGGAGCGACATACGTCCCCCCTGAGCGCGCCCCCAAAAGAAAAAACCGGCAGGCCACGTGCCACACGCACAGAGCTCACACGCCCACACACCACAATATATAACACCAGTGGCGTGCCCAATTTGTATACCCTGAGGAGAGCGTTTTAGCTTGAAAAAAGTTTGTAGGTTTTTAATTCTTCCATTTTAAAATCCTATTTTATATATTATATATATATATATAATTATATATTATATATATATATATATATATAATTTCAGTAATAAATCCTCCTCTAATGCCGCACCGACGTTTTGCCACGTGGTTTTGCCACGTGCGATGCAGAATCCAGTATTGATGTTTCTCTGGTATGTGGACTTTATGCATTTTGCATTTTGTGTATATGCACACACAACACACACACGTGTGTGTGGGGAGGGGGGAGAGAGAGAGAGAGGGGGTGTATGTGTGTGGAAGAGAGAGAGAGAGTGTGTGTGTGTGTGTGTATCTGTTTGGATGCATGGATAATAATATATGTGTGTGTGTGTGTGTGTGTGTGTGTGTGTGTGAGTGTGTGTGTGTGAGAGAACGTGAGAGAGTGTGTGTTTGTGTGTGAGGGGGTGTGTGTGTGAGTACTAATAAGGAGTAATGGCCCTCTAAGTGTCAACATGGTGGGTTGTTTTGGGTTTGCTCAACAGCTTCATGAATATTTTGTGATTTTAGTTCACAGTCTTGGAAAGTTTAATTCATGCAATTCATGTTCCATGTATGTTTATGGTTAACCGTACTGTGTTTTGATTTTTAATGAGTTCTGGTTGGGTTTGCCCTTTTTGTTTCATTTGTTTCATTCTTCATTGGCACATCACAGTGCAGTCCCTGAGAAAGGTTTTTAAACCCAAATATTGGACTAATTAACTCCAAATCTACAGTGGGTTCTGTTTTTTTTCTTCTTTATTATATATATATATATATATTTTATATATTAATTTTATATATTTATATATTATATATATTTTTATTATGTATTTTTATATTTTATATATATTTGTTATATATTATATATACACACAAGATTTCTTTTTTTTCTTTCTTTCAGAGAGCAGAGAAAGACAGAATTTTTGGCGGACAACTATCTCTGTCTGATTTAAAAGGGTGTATGTTTTTTTGTTGTGTTCGTGGTTTTGATCATAATTGTATTTATTGATACTGATTGCTACAGGGTTTTTTTCTTTCATTTTTCTTTTCTTTGTTTTATTTATTTATTTTATTTCGTGAATTCTTTTCTCATCGACAATTTCTGGATTTACAACTACATGATCTGATGTATTAACTGCCTTCGATTTAGGGCCCGGAAGAACTGCGTGAAATGCGCCTTTTTGTTGTTGTTAGTTACGCATTTCACTTAGATAATGATCATGTCATCTACATTCGTCCTGGCCTTCAAAAGGGGACTTCGCTTCGGTTATTTAAATCTAAACAGTGCCGAAATAAGACGGATGAAATTGCTGCAATTCTTCACACAATGGTAACGTTTCATATGTTTTGTATAGCAGAGTCTTAACTACGATTTGATTCCACATTCTGTATGTACATGACGAATTATGATACAACCCGATTGGACCCAAAGCACTAGAACAACAGCTTTACTTCTTTGCCTTGCCAATCATTAACCTTCAAAAGGAAAACGTATCTTGAAAAATTACAACGTACAACCCGTCTTGATTAGAATTAATTCTTAACACTGTAAGCCAGTAATGGTAGTATTCTACACAGAACCCAGCAAAAACCCACTAATTGGTACAATAGGTTTAATTCGATGATGGATGCCGCAATACTGGAATCAAAGGAAATGATTCATAGATTTAACTGTCCCTGGGATAAATGGAATCTTACTTATTGCAATGTAGGGGTTTGGGAACAAAAAATCGATCGTCCTACTCGAATCACTGAAAAAAACGGATACTCTTATTGATCACATTTACGTCAACACAAAAGATAACATAGTGGAATGTGTTCTGTATGAACAGGCTGTAGTGATCATTCTTCGGGTTTGTCTAACATAGATGAAGAAAGGTGTCAAAATTCCTAAGTTGGACATAAGGACATTTTTTTTATAGACGCTTCACACTTTTTGATAAAAATGCCTTCCTTAATGATTTGCTTCACTCTAAATTATATTACTTATCAGGTTAGGAACCCTGACGATGCTGTGAACTTTAGTTAAGTCATTCAGTTCAGTAATTGATAAACGTCACCCTTTGAAAGAAAAAGAGTGAAACATGTCACACTTAAAGTTTATAATTTGTGTATTGATTAAAAGCACTTTCCCTTAAATTCAAACAAGCAAAGTTATACCTTTATACAAAAAGGTGATTCCCCCAATCTCTCAAAATATAGCCCAATCTGATTACTTTCCCTTTGTCTAAACCACTAGAAAAACATGTTCAGACACACCTATATTTTATCTTAAGTATTACGATCTGATTCAAGAAAATCAATCAGGTTTTTGAGAAATTCACTTTCGTCATACTATTCTTGTCCCACTTATCGATAGAAGGACTTACGAATATTAACAATAATTACCTTACTGAATTCTTTTTGCAGATTTTGAAAAACGTTTGACGTTATAACCACCCCCTTCCAATAAAAAAAAGAATTTTTATGTGTTAAAAAGTGTCGAATACAGCCTTAAAATTCTTTACCTCGTTTCTCAATGATCGTCAACAGCTTGTTGAAATTAATCCAAAGGGAAGGGAATATCCAGTCACAGGTGATTTGGGGACGGGCAAGATAATGAGGTCATAAGGACGGGGGGGGGGGGGGGGGGGAGGGGGGGGGAAGAGAGAGAGAGAGGGGAAGCGAGAGAAAGAGAGAGGGGGGGGGGGGCGAGATTAGGACAGAATAGAGCGCATGGGGAGGGAGTAGTGTTTAGATGGGGTATAGAAGGGGGCCGGGGTTTTAAGTAAGGGGGAAGGGGGGGAAGAGCTCATGAAGGGGAGGGGGGGTGCAAGGGGGGGGGAGGGTGAAAAAAGAGGGGTTGTACTAAAAAAAAGGGAGTGGGGGTAGAAAATGAGAGAGTGTTAGGGGACAGGTAGGAAGAGAGGGTTTGGGGAAAGGGGGGGGAGAGGGGTGGGAGAAGAGGGGTGGGGGAAAAGGGGGGGGGAAGGGGAAGGAGGGGGTGGGAAGGAGGGTTGTAAGGTAAAAGTAGTAGGAACAGGGTGGAGGGGAGAAAAGGGGGGTAGGGGGAAAGGGGGGGAGGGGGAGGGGAGGAGGAAGGGGAGGGTGTGAGATTGTAGGGTTGTGGGGTAATCCTCACATGTGTCGGTTCATGAATATCTACAAAGACCCTTTTAGATTCTGATAAAAAAGCATATGTCGTTTTATCTTTCTAGCGTTGGATAACAGATAAGGTATCAAAACAATCTTATAATCATTGCAATTTACATGAAAAAACATATATCGTATACTACACCCATTCCCTTGCTCATAATTGTAATGATGAATAGACATCAATGCAAGTAAATAAGTAATTTTTTTATCATAGAAGAAGAAGAAGAAGAAGAACAAAACACAAACAACAACGAGACAAAGAACAAGAAGAAAGAAGAAGGAGAAGCAAAAGAGGAGGACAGAACATCAGGGAAAACCAAGATTTAGCACAAGAGCAATCAAAACGAGAAGGACGCCCAAGAAAAAAGCAGAAAAAAAGAGCAGGAGAGGGGAGGGGGGAGGAGAAAGGGGGGGGGGGGGGGGGAGGGGAGGAAGGGGGAAAGGGAAGGGGGGGGGGGGGGGAGGAGGGGGGAAAAGGACGTGTGTGTCCAGGATGCGGATGGTAAGGCGGGGAGGCTATCCGGCGGTTAACCTCAGGCGGAGATCCCAAAAACGTCGTTTACATGGTTTCTCGTTCTTCGTTTTCATGTCCTTAATGTTTTTTTTTTTGTCTGAAGAAGACCAAGAGGTCGAAATGCTTTGTGTTTTGTCCCGTACTCTGTGTCTTGGTTTGGTTAAAATGACCCCCTCTCTTTCTAAATTTTGCTTCATATTTTGCCCTCAGTCACTCCATTTTGATGCATTTCAATTCTTACGCTTTTCAAAGGGAAAAGAAACGGACCGACTGACTGTGATGAGATGAGTATGTGTGTAGGTGGGTCCTCTTCTGGGAAGGACTGGGGATAATTTCTCAATGGGAATTATCTTAACATTTCACCTACACCCTCTCTCTTTTTAGTGGTGGAAGGAGCAACTTTCGGGGACTAGTCATCGAAGAAATTTTTATTTTGTTCTGGGACTGGGTAAAAGACTTAACAGTGGCTCTGAGATAGTTTTCCCTTTGGGGCCCGTACTCTTACCCAAATACTTATAGCTCTGAGAGACAGAAATTTAAGAGAGAAGTTCAAAATTCAACATTTGATTGAACAACAAAGAACTGCCACAAGTGCACTTTCAACATTTAACTTTTTTTTGCTTACACATAGGTAAGTATTGGCATGTCAACTCTGATAGGTAGGGTTTAATTTCATTGGAAATACCACAATGAGGGGCCCTCCCTCATCCTACTTTGCTCGCTTACACTCAGTGCCCGCAAGTTTAAGTTGGCATACAGGGGGTTGTCTAAGTTCACTGAATGTATCCAAAGAGGTATCATAGACAGGTTTCCCCTGTTTCATCATAAGTGAGGGCAAGGGTTGATGGATTTGAGTCCAGGTGGTAAGCTAACTTAGCTTTGCTTCGGAGAGGGTAGTTGATCTTCCTGTGGTTGGTGGGCTGCCCCACTGGTGTAGATTGGTTGTTGGTCTGCCCTGGTGTTGGGCGAAGTCCAGCTTCTGGTCCCGCCGCAAATTTTAGCATGCCTGGATAGCGGGGACCAGGATAGCGTGACCAGGATCCCAGCTCTGCGATTTAAAGAAACTTGGTTGTAGGTGAGAAACTGATGGCTGGTTTTTTCGGTGCACACATTTACCTGGTTTTACTTTCAGCACAGGTGTGAGACTCGGCCAGCAAAGTATTCTCTATGGTAGAGTGTCTGCTATAACTATTTAATCTCCACTTTTGTTTAAAGACTAAGTTAAGCTTACAAAAGGGTAGAGGAGACAGTAATACTATGTTACATAGTTTCAGTCTAATAACTCTTCCATGTTTCTTATGAATTGAATAGCACTGACGTGAGCTACACTGAGTCCAAGTACACATGTGGTGTAGACTTAAAGTCATACACTACAAATCATTCCAACAATCACCAGTATTTATAAATCAGGGTAGCAGTTCTTAACCTAGCAAAGGCATCCCGTTTTCTGACCAAAATAAATCATTTAATTATTATCTTAACAGACAGAATTGCCTACTGGCAAAAGTTAGGGTGAACACAACGAACAATGGTCAGATAGTTAA
>JAFLJL010001883.1:71511-79011 GCA_018398815.1 Conus ventricosus | reverse complement strand
GTTTGATACATGTTGCTAAGCATTTGTACAAATTTACAATGTTAACTGCACACAGCATACATAAAATCAATATATAGATTCGAAAAGGTAAAACAGAGTTCCAACTCACTTTTCCTGGGAATTAACAGTGACTGACTTGAGATGAAGGCGTCACGCGTTTATCGTGACGCAATTTATTTCTCTGTCACAGGTCGTGTCAGCCGTGCGAATTGCACTAAGCGGGAGAAAGGGGGAGAGGGGGGTTGAGAGGGGGGGGGGGGGGGGTATAGATTTGAAATCTATTTTTTGTTTGTTTGGGATTTTAGTGGGACCGATCAGATGGTTTTTGTTGTATTTTCTTTTCTTCATTCATCTTTATAAGGACATAAATCAATGTTGAGTTCGATAGTAGTTTTATTACAACCACAGTTAAGTTGCCATCCTAGTAGAGTCCCCGCAACCAATCATCATTCAGATAAATAATAATCAAGGGATATAATTCTAACATGCATATGTGACATCTCCCTTCTTCAGCTTAATGCTATATTATTATTATTATTATTATTATTATTATTATTATTATTATTATTATTATTATTATTTTTATGTGTGTTCTTCTTTCTTTCATCTTACTATATTACTAATGTTTCATTGACATTTAAAATAATCTGGAACAAATAATTTTAACTTTATGAACAGAATTTAACATATAACATTTTAAACAAAATATTCATTCATTCTTTCAGGCATTCTCACAATTCTACCACTCCTTGTTGTAGTGTGTTCAGACACTTCTGTTTCTGAAGTGCCTTTTTGTTTACTTGTTTTGTTTGTTTGTTTGGCATCATGTGTTTGTTTCCTTGTTTTATTGTTTTCTTTAGTCGTCTTACTGTTTGTGTCAGTGTCATATTCACTCTCACTTTCTTCTTGGTAAATGTACTGTTTGTCAGGATTTGTTTGTTTTCTGTTTGGATTTGTACTTGTGCTTTGTTTAATTCTGTCAGTATTTGCACTTTTGTTTTCTTTCACTTTCATCAAATCTCTTCTGTTTCTCCTCAGTGTGCCTGTTTCCGTTTGAACATAATATGATCTTTGTGTCTTTGCTGGTTTTATAACCTTTGCTGGTTTCCACACATCTTTGTCATTTACATAGACTTTGTCATCTGGTTTGAGTTTAGACAACGCTTTTGCTCCTTTGTCATAATAGTGTTTCTGCTTCTTTTGTTTTTCTTTTAGTTCCTTTCTGACTTGATGAGAATTCTTCTTTTTAAAATTCTTTGTTGGAACATTGAGTCTTGTTTTAAGTGTTCTGTTCATGAGTATTTCTGCTGGAGATGGAAGTTTGCTATTGATTGGTGTGGTCCTGTAGTTCAACACTGCTAAGTACACGTCCTGATTGCTGTCCCTTGCTTTCTGTAATAACTTTTTGAGTGTTTGTACCATTCTTTCTGCAAATCCATTAGACTGTGGATATCTGGGACTGGATGTAGTGTGTTTGAATTCCCATTTTTGTGCAAACTTGGAAAATTCCTCACTGACATATTGTGGACCATTGTCAGAAATTACTTCTTCTGGTATGCCATGTCTACTGAAAATGGATTTCATGTATGTGATCACAGTTTTACTTTTTGTGTCTGGTAGTAGTGCAAATTCTATGAATTTTGAATGATAGTCTGCGACAAGCAAATAATCATGTTTTTCCCATGTGAACAAATCTGTTCCAACTTTCTGCCATGGCTTTTCAGGTATTTCATGACTCAGTAATGGTTCTTTTTGTTGCTTGTTTTTGTATTTTGTGCATGTTGCACATGATGTTACTGTGTCTTCAATTTGTCCATTCATGCCTGGCCAAAACATGAGTCTCCTTGCCCTGTTTTTACATTTTTCAATTCCTAGATGACCTTCATGAATCCTTTCAAGCATTTCTGATTGCATTGATTTGGGGATTACAATTCTGTCTGCCTTGAAAATAAGATCATTTATAATACTGAATTCTTCATTGTACTGAAAGTATTGTCTGATCTCATTGGGTACATTGTTCTTGTTTGCAGGCCATCCTTTTTGTATTTGTTCTTTGAGTAGAACTAGTTCACTATCTTTGTCTGTTTCTCTTTTCATTTCTTCTAGTTTATAATCTTTAACTCTAAGATTTTCTAGAAGTGTGTTTACGTGAATTCTGAGAATTTCTTCTTCTTCTGACTTCATTGTGTGAGACTGCGACTCTGTTGCCGTTGCTCTTGATAATGTGTCTGCAACATACATTTCTTTTCCAGGTTTGTATGTGATGTCCAAATCATATCTTTGCAGTCTCAACATAAATCTTTGTATTCTCGGTGGGCATTTGTTTAGTGTTTTTCTCCAGATGTTTTCAATTGGTTTGTGATCTGTTTCCACCTTGCATTGTTTGCCATATATGTACTGATGGAATTTTTCACATGCAAAAACAATTGCAAGTGTTTCCTTTTCAATTTGGGCATATTTTTGTTCTGTTTCTGTGAGTGCTCTGGAAGCATATGCAACTGGTTTTTTATTTTGTAGTAATGCACACCCAAGCCCAATTGAAGAAGCATCTGTAGTGATTTTTACTGGTTTGTTTGGATTGTAATGAGCTAGAATGGGAGCTTTTGTTAACATGTCCTTTGTTTTCTGAAATGCTTCCTCCTGCTCTTGATTCCATTGCCAGTCTACTTTTTCTGCAAAAGTGTACGCATTGGTGCAGTGTAATCAGCCATCTGTGGAAAAAATTTTCCAAGATAGTTAATCATTCCCAAGTATCTTTGCAGATCTTTTTTGCTTTTGGGTGAAGGTATGTTTTTTATTGCTTCAATCTTTTGTGGATCTGGTTTGATGCCTTCTTTGCTTATGATGTGACCAATGTATTTGATCTCTTTTTGTGAAAATTCACATTTCTTTTTCTTTAGAGTGAGGTTGCTCTCTTGTGCTCTGTTTAGAGTTGCTGTCAGTGCATCATCATGTTCTTTTTGTGTGCATCCTGATACAAGAATGTCATCAACCCAGTTATCAACTCTTGGAATGTCACTGAACAACTGTTTGATTGTTTTGTGGAATACTTCACTCGAACTAGCCAGACCCATTGGTAATCTTTTAAAAATATATCTGCCAAATGGTGTCTGCATGCAGCATAATTTTGAGCTTTCCTCATCTAGCGGTATTTGCCAGAATCCACTTTGAGCATCCAGTTTTGTGAAAAATTCAGCTCCATCTAATTGTGCTGTAACTTCTTCAACTGTTGGCATGGCAAAATGCTCTCTTTTTATAGCTTTGTTAAGATCTTTGGGATCCATGCAAATCCTCAAAGTCTTGTCTGGTTTTTCTACAACCACCATGCTACTGACCCAATCTGTTGGTCCTTCTTGTTTTTCAATAACACCTAGTTTTTCCATTCTGTCAAGTTCTTCCTTGATTCTACCTCTCAGTGCAAAGGGGATTTTTCTTGGTGGCTGTATGACAGGTTTTACTGTTGGGTCCAACTCAATGTGATGTGGCTGACCGAGACACCCCAATTCTTGAAATAATTCAGGAAAATCTGTGTAGACTGTTTCAGCATCTACACTCAAGATTTGAATTATGTTTAATTCTTCAATTGATTCAAGACCTATGAGTGCTGATTGATTTGTATTTACAACAAAAAATTTCAGCTCTTTGTCCATCACAGAAAGTTTACAAGTACCAACAGTTTTCAATGTCTCACCTGTGTAGCTAGTCAGTTTTGTTTTGGTCTTTTTCATTGCAGGTTTTGTGTCAAACTTTTTGTATGTCTGCAATGGCAAGATGTTTGCTTGAGCACCAGTGTCAATTTTAAATTTGATACTTTGGTTTTGAACATATGCAGTGACAAACAATTCTTTCCCTTCTATTTTTGCTTTGGGTTTATTTACCACACCTACACTGACTTCACTCTCTGAATCTGTGTCAAAATCAGATTCTGTATCAGTGTTTAACCTGTCATCATGCATGCTGTGTACTTTTTTCTTTTTACTTTTACAGCATTGCTTGAAATGATTGTATTTTGAACACAATGTACATTTTTTACCAAATGCAGGACATTTTCCTTTAGAATGTGTATATCCACATCTTGTGCATTGACTTTCTTTCTCATCTTTTTCATCAGTTTTTTCATGATGCTTTTTTCCTTTTGCATTTTTATGACTAACTTGGTGTTTATGTGATTTTATTTTGTGAATTTTTTCATCTGATGTCATTTTTTGCACTTGTGATTTGGAACTTTCATGTGCTCTGCAAATTTCAATGCATTTTTCCAGTTTTAGATCTTTTACCTCAAGTAATTTTTGTCTAACAACATCATCATTCACACCCACAACTATTTTGTCTCTAATCATTCTGTTTTCTAAGTTACCAAAGTTGCAAGTTTTGGCAAGTTTTCTCAGTTCAGCGATGTACACTTCAATGCTTTCTGAACTGTCCTGTATTCTTTTGTTGAACAGGTAGGCTTCGTAGACTTCGTTGGTTTCACCTATGAAAAAGTCTTCAAATTTTTTCATGACAATGTTAATGTCGTCGTCATTTTCCTCAGCAGTGAACGAAAATCCATCGACGAGTTCCGCTGCTTCTTCTCCGATGCAGGACAGGAACACGGCACATCTGTACTGCGGCGTTTCTTGCTGCAGTCTTGAAGCAATTTCAAAGTTCTTCCACGATCTTTTGAAGCGTTTCCATTCAGTGATTGCTGATCCACTGTGGTTGTTCAAAGTCAATTTTGATGGTGGAGGAACGTTGCATGAGGTCTTTCGCCTTCTAGACTCGCTTGTAGAAGGTCTTGCTCGATGGTCTTCTTCGTTCGACATCGTTGACGATCGTTTGTTTTTAAGTTTACCTTGGCAACCAACAGCATCCGTAACTTCGATCAGTGTTTACCTCAAATTTGATTTGAAGCGTTGTTTTGCTGTTTTAAAGCTGTTCGATCTCGTTACTGGATCCCGTCTCTGACACCATGTTGTATTTTCTTTTCTTCATTCATCTTTATAAGGACATAAATCAATGTTGAGTTCGATAGTAGTTTTATTACAACCACAGTTAAGTTGCCATCCTAGTAGAGTCCCCGCAACCAATCATCATTCAGATAAATAATAATCAAGGGATATAATTCTAACATGCATATGTGACAGTTTTGTCAAGCGTTTCGTCACTCTCTCTCTCTCTCTCTCTCTCTCTCTCTCTCTCTCTCTCTCTCTCTCTCTCTCTCTCTCTCTCTCTCTCTCTGTCTGTCTCTATCCCTCCCTCTCTCTCTCTCTCTCTTTCCTCCCTCTCTTCTCTCTCTCTCTCTCTCTCTCTCTCTCTCTCTCTCTCTCTCTCTCTCTCTCTCTCTGTATATATTATACTGTTCAAATTGGAACAAATTGGGGTGAATTTCTGATGCGTTTGGGATCCGAGGGCATGTGCTGAATCAAATCATGTGAAGCACGAGCTAAATCAGGCTGTAGGTCATAAAGTATGCTCAACCAAATGTCTTTAAAAGCCACTGTACTGGCGAAAAATGCAATGCAACAGCATGCCTCCACGTCGAAGACTGAACGAGCTGGATCAAGGAAGAGCAGTAGGATGGCTCCAAGGAGTTGCAGTCCGGGAAGTGGCACAGAGACTTGGGGTATCACACTCTGTTGTTATCAGACTCAGACAACGCTTTCAAGACACAGGAAGAGTGCAAGAACGACCACGCTCTGGTCGACCCAGAAAAACACCACCACGCGAGGACCGATACATTGAAAGGCAGGCCACACAAGAAAGAACAGCAAGTGCAAACAACATTAGACGTCGCCTTAGAGATGCCACCAACACTGTTGTCAATGATCAGACCATACGAAACCGCCTACACGCCGCTAACCTCCGTGCTCGACGACCAGCCATAAGACCTCGTTTGACTGATGCCCACAGAGCAGCACGCCGAGTATGGTGCACGCAGCACGTGAGATGTACACATGAACAGTGGGCTAATGTGATGTTTACAGATGAGTCGTGGTTCTGCCTGGATCCCACCGATAGACGGAACAAGGTCTGGAGACGCCATGGGGAGCGTTTTGCAGAAGAAGCTGTCCTGGAAAGGAACCCCTATGGTGGGGGATCCGTTATGATTTGGGGCGGCATAAGCACACGCTACAGAACGGTTCTCTACAATGTGGCAGGGAACTTGAATGGTGTTCGCTACCAAACAGAGATTTTGCAACCCTGGTGCTGCCAGCCCTTCAACAGCTTCAGGCAGTCTTTCAAGACGACAATGCACGGCCCATCGCACCAGAGCAGTAAACACGTTTCTCCAAGCTGCTGGTGTCTACAGAATGCAGTGGCCCGCAAACAGCCCAGACCTAAACCCCATCGAACATCTTTGGGATGACCTGGGCTGGAGACTGCAGCAGCGTCGTCCTCCTCCTGCTAACCTGGGTCAGCTGTTTGAGTCACTCCAGCAGGAGTGGGCTGCTGTCCCCCAGGCCTTTCTGTGCACACATGTGAACTCCATGCGACAATGCTGCCTTGAATGCCTTGCTAATAACGGGGGACACACACGTTATTAACCATGACATTGAACAAACACTCCTCCTGTGACTTTCGAATTTGGGGGTGGGGGGTGTTTGTACTGCGTTCGATTCCGTTTGTTGATTCATCGGACTTGTCATTGTCTTTACACACTTTTCACATATTCAATAAATTCATGCTACACTTGGAGATTGATAACTTCCCAATTTTCTTTTTTATAAGTCAGTGAAATGTTGGTCTGTCATGAGTCGGCCGAATGTTCTCGAGCATTTAGGCAAATTAAGGGTAGTTTTGCTGTTGTTGAGAGCAAGTCCTTGGGTTCTTCAAGTGTGCGAACTCAGGCATCACCAGAGGGGAATACCCGAGTCGTATACTGAAGGAGGGAGAGTTACTGGGAAGTGTTTCGCATGTCCGAGGGATAGTGACAAGGAGTTGCCGACCTGCCGGTCCTGGATAGAGGAGTGTCCAGTCCGACCACTGGCTGGCTATTCACTGGGTTCTCCAGTGGGCCTGAAGGGAAGGCGATCATGTCAGGTGACCGTCACGGGTAGGTGACCGTCAGCCTGCAGGCAGAGTACAGCGACCATTCAGTCGTCCTTGTTCTGGGGAATGAATGGAAGGCTTCGGCCTATTGAGTGATTTGCGCCTTGTTGTCTATAGAGGTAGTAAATACTTGAAGCATCAGTCATGGGTGGTAGAGAAGTCCAGGCTGTTAGTACAATGGGTAGCTTCGGGGAATCGAACATGAGTTTGAATGGGAGGTTATGCATTAACCACTTGGTACCCAAGTCTTGGTTAGCGCTAGCAGCTGTTGTGTGTGTGTATGTGTAGGTGACTAGTGATTCCATTGGTGGAATAAAAATAACTTGGGAATTTATTGGTACAAATCGTGTGATGTGTGTGTGCCTGTGATTCCATTGGTTGGGCCAGTTAAACTCGGGTTCTCTCTTGTTTGAGAATGAATTATAAGTGCTTGGGAAAACCAGGAGAGTGTGGCTCCTGGAGTAAACG
>JAFLJL010001883.1:55058-71411 GCA_018398815.1 Conus ventricosus | reverse complement strand
GAGACCGAGGGGGTCGACAAAAACGCACCGCACACCATCGTAACAGTGTGTGTGTGTGTGTGTGTGTGTGTGTGTGTGTGTGTGTGTTGTGTTGGTCAGTGCATGAGTGACTGTGGTGGACTAATGACTGTGCAGTTCATTCGGAGCGTGCCGTGTTCCCCAGGTTCTATGTTCCCCAGTAGCGCTGTTCCCCGTGTCTCTGTTCCCCAGTGTCGATGTTCCCCAACCGAAAAAGCGTGCCGCTGTTCCCGTACCGCTGTTCCCCAGGTTCTCTGTTCCCCTGTAGCGCTGTTCCCCAAACAGATTTCTGTCCAGTCGGCATGAAACCCCTCTTCTACGGCCCTCCCGCTCTCCCCCCCCCCCCCCCCAATACCCCGACCCTCCCCCCTCCTTCCTCCTTCCACCCCGCCCTCCCACTGCCTCGCCTATAGCAATGAAAACAACAGTAACAACGTTTAAGTCAGCAAAACCCACCAACACCGCCAACGGCAAAAACTTGGGGAACAGCAGGCCTGGGGAACACCGGGACTGGGGAACACCGGGACCGGGGATTTGCGGGAATTGGGAACAGCGGGATCGCCACAGGGTGGGGAACAACGAAACTGGGGAACTTAGGGACTGAATTTCGATTTTTTCTTGAGGGGAACACCGGACTGGGGAATATAGAGACTGGGGAACAAAGAACCTGGGGAACAGCGGCAGGACCCCGTTCATTCAATGGTCTGTGCTGAATTCTTTTGAGATATAAACTGATCCGTAGCGAAAAAAGAAGTTTGTAACTTAAAAAGAGAGGTGTGAGGGAGGGTAGGGGGTCACGACGACTACGTTTTGTTCGTAAATGTATTCGTAACTTTAGAGGTGGCTCCCCCCCCCCCCCCCCCCCACACACACACACACACACCTCCAGGCACTACCTGTTCGTAGCTATGCTGAGAGTGCAGCTGCACAGCTTTATCATTGGCCTAGTACACACACACACACACACACACACACACACACACATATTATATATAATATATATATATATATTATATATATAATATATAATATATATACAACAAACTAATAAATTCCAAGGCTAAGTACCGAGCACCGTTCCAGTAACTTACAGAGCAGCTTGGTGTTGCAATGACTGCAAGAAATATTGAATTATAAACATAAGAGCAAGCTTTGTTTATAATTCAATATATATATATATATATATATATTTATATATATATATATATATATATATATATATATATATATATATGTGTGTGTGTGTGTGTGTGTGTGTGTGTGTGTGTGTGTGTGTGTGTGTTTAAGCTGTGGGTTGGATCACTAATTTCACAACAACAAAAATGGCTAACCGTGTACTGTGCCTCATTTTAACAGACAAGGTTTTCTATGAGCACGTCAGATGTTCCGTGATCACGCCAATTTAATTCTTATGACGTCATTAAGCTGGTCACGCATTTCTTTTTTCGTCATGAAGTAACGAATTAAGATGTGCTGTTCCAACCACATAGAACTCACAGTTGCAGTTTACCCTCTGCTTGTGATGCTGTGTTACAGGAAAGCTCTGACCAGCTGTAACACCCTGAACTTATTCTGTACAGAGTATTCCGATTCGATTTAAATCTAGAATTTAGAAATATCTTAGGGGGAAAAAATTAAAAACTGCATTGCAACCGAATTTTCAGGAAATTAATTAAAAAAAAAAAATTCTGTGAAGAGAAATCTCAGGGCCAGACTATCTCCTGATACTTCACAGGTTGAGATGTATGAAAATGGGAGTGCGGGGACAGAAATCAGACCCCGGAAATACGCTCACACCCCATCCCCCATCTCACACACACACATGTCATACATTATACACACACAAAATTAATCAGTTAATCAATTCAATTCAATCATGATGATAATAGCCAAGCCGACCGTAAAGGACAGTAACTGTTTATCTCTCTCAGAAAGTCAAAAGTCACAACCAGTAGGACATCTCTGGATAAGACTTTCATGGAGTCTGTAGTAAGCAAAGTGTTTATGTCTGGCATCATGTAAGTCTCAATCCTCTTTGAGAATATGTATTGTGAGACGTACATTACACGGAATGCACCATTGTCCTTCCTCACGTTTCAAAAGATACGAGTGGTATAATAGGAGTGACCTATACGCAGTCGGCTCAGTAGGGACTATGGACAGAGGGAATGGGATGGGATGGGAAAAAATCTATAAATGTTGCAGAACTTCATGCGTAAACTTCGAAACTTGTCCCTACATTCGTACGACAGGTTACCTGAGGTATAATCATAAATAAGTGAATCAGATCCCACAAAACATGAATAACTGTGTTGATAACGGAAATCTTAAAGCAACGTAATAACAATATGAAGTCATAATTCTTACTATTTTTTATCATTAGGAACACTTTACATTCCCTTCGTTTCTGATTATATGGGATTATTAATGCGGACGCCATCATCCCTACTGAGAGTCCCTCCACAGAGGGCATGGCGTATAGATACTGGGGCCCAAGTGTCTGTGATGCCCGACCACATTTTCAAAGCCAGCATTTGGGACACTCCAAGGTCTGACCGCACTCTCCTTGGGCCTGGTGACCAGCCTCTGGAGTGAAGGGGTGCGTAAAACCTCGACCTAAACCTTGGTCGTCACGTGTTCGTGAGAAGGTCTACATCGTCAAGGCATCCAAACTCCTACTTGGTGCGCCTGCCATCAGGAAGCTGGGGCTTATCAGCGACATCCCACGTGCCTTTACCATCAGGGCAATTCAGATCCTTGCCTACTGGTGGTCAGCCTGCCCAGCAGACGGCAAAGGGCCACTTCACTTCATCCAGCGACGTCAAGGTCAGTTCCCCAAGTTGTTCACTGGACTGGGTAAACGGGGTGGTGAGCAAGCCATCCTCCTCAAGGACGACGCCAAGCCGTTCGCTCAAACGGTGCCCGGGGCGTTTTCCCCCTTACCCCCCGAAGAAGGTGGAAGCTCAGCTGAACGAGATGGTGGAAGGTGACGTCATCGAACCGGTGGACACTCCGACGGATTGGTGCGCTCCAATCTTTGTTGTCCCCCAAATCCAATGGCAACGTTCGTATCTGCGTCGACTGACCCGCCTCAACAAGAGCGTGAAGAGAGAGGTCTACGCCATCCCATCTGGGAGGAGACTCTCAGCAAGATCTCCAAGGGCAAAGTGTTTTCCAATTTGGGATGCAAACTCTGGATTCCATCACTCGTGCTTGACGAGGCAAGTTCCGAGCTCCACACGTTTCATCACTCCCTTTGGGCCTTCAAATTCAAACGTCTGCCCTATGGAATTACGTCTGCGCCGGAGATACTTCCAGAAGAAGATGGAAAACATCCTCCATGGCTTGAGGGTGTTCTTTGTCATAGGGGACGACATCCTTGTTGTTGGCAAAGACAAAGCTGAGCACGACGCCAGGCTTCATGCTGTCCTGGAGAGGCTCCCCCGGGCCCAAACCTGACCCTCAACCCCGACAAGTTCGAGTTCACCAAACGCAGCTCAAGTACCTGGCCAGATCGTAGATTCTTCAGTCGGCGGCCCTGAGGAAAGACCCTGCCAAGGGAAGGGCCATCAGGAGATGGAGGCGCCGAAGAACGTGGCGGACGTCCGAAGATTTTTGGGCATGGTGAACCAGCTGATGAAGTTCCTGCCAAACCTTGCCGAAAAGTCTAAAGCCACGGGCGAGACCTGCTGCGCAAAGAGTCAACGTGGATTTGGGGGGACCCAGAAAAACAGGGTCCTTCGACACTCTCAAGAAGGACCTTGCCTCACCAGAGACTCTTGCACTGTACAGCCCCGGCGTGAACCGTCATCTCAGCAGACTCCAGTAGCTACGGTCTTGGAGCTGTATGTCTTCAACGCCAAGACAACGGTCAACTCCATCCCGTTGCATACGCAAGCCGTTCCCTCACAGCGACCGAACAGCGGTATGCACAGATCGAGAAGGAGGCTCTTGCAGTCACCGGGAGCCTTTGAACATTGGTCAGATTTGTTGGTTGGCATGTCCTTTCCCGGTAGAAACGGACCACAACCTCTTGTCCCTCTGTTCTCTACCAAGCTCATCGACGAACTTCCTGTCCGCATCCAGCGCTTCAGGATGGGGCTGATGCAGTATTCTTTGACATTGTCCATGTCCCTGGCAAAGAACTCTAAAACCGCTGCCCACTCTGTCCAGAGCACCTTTGCTACCACAGATTCTGCGGAAATGACCTGACCTGCCAAGCAGAGGCATATGTCAATGCTGTCCTGCTGACCTTGCCAGCTTCTGACCACAGGCTGGAAGAGATCCGGTCAGAACTCCAGAAGGATGACATCCTCAAACGGCATGCACTCGTCCAAAATGGTTGGCCAGAGAAAAGGACTCTCAACAAGCCTCTCAAGACCTACTTCAAAGAGCAGAGTTCCTGTCTGTCAACGACAGTCTCCTGCTGAGAGGTACGCGACTAGTCATCCCTCTGTCACTCCGAAAGAAGTCCTTCGACACCCACATGATGGTCATCAAGGTGTCAACAAGACGAAGGAAAACGCGGCAAACTCCCTGTGGTGGGCCAGGGCTGTCCCAAGACATTGACATCATGGTCAAGACTTGCCCCGACGTGACAAAAACAGGAAAGCCAGAGTGGAGCCCTAGGAAAGGTACGCCTTCCCTGAGCGTCCTTGGTCCAGAGTTTTCAGGACTTCTTTCAGCATGAGGGCAAGCAGTTTCCTCATAGTTGTTGACTATACTCACGGGGCGTTGAGATCGTGCCATGAACAAGATCGCCAGCGCAGAGACAGTCAACAGAAAAGAAGAAAGTCTTCAGTCGCCCTGGCATTCGGACACTCTAGTTTCCGACAATGGACCACAGTTTGCAGCCGAAGAATTCTCCAAGTTGCTCAGTCCCCCGGAACTTCGAGGGATGTCACCCCTTCACCTCACTACGCCCAATCCAATGGTGAGGGTTTGGAACCGCCGTTCAAACCATAAAGAACCTCATCAAGAAGTGCGTTTATGAGTACCTTGGCTTGCTCATGTATCCAACACCTCCCTTCCCAACGGCTTCTCCCCTGCCCAACTGAGCATGGGACGCAGTCTGAAAACCCGAGTTTCCATGTCATCCAGACACTCTCCTTCCAAGCCCCCCACGTGTCTGTCCTGAAGAAGAGGAGAAAGAATACCCAGAGAAGATGGAAAACAGCTACGACAGAAGACATCAAGTCGTTGCTCCAGAAGACATCTCATCTGGCCAAAAAGGTGTGGATCCCCGACATGAAGAAGGAGGGTATTGTCATCAATCGTCATGATACTCCCAGAAGTTCATCATCCAGACATCCGCGGTGGAGTCATCCGCCCAAATCAGCAGATGACCAGGAAGCGTTCGAGCCTTGTTTGCTTTCCCAGCAAGGCAACCACCTTCCTCCTTCCCCTTTCCCTTCCAACGCACCTCCCACTTCTTGGTTCCCCGTGCACCACCTCCCCGTGCACAACCTCCTCCCCCGCTCACCTGCCAAAGGCCTCCTGCTGTCAACCGATGGTTCGACGCCAGTCAAGACAACCATGATCCAACTCCTTCCCAGAGCCTGCCATCTTCAATGACCCCAGGGCCACAGATGTCGCAGCCAAGAAGATCCCCCAGAACAACGCACAAGCCTGAGCGCCTTATTGAACATTTTTAAGAGACTAGAACTTAAAAAAATTTGAGAAAGAAAAAGAAAAAAAAAGAAAAAAAGAAGAGGCGCTTTTATGAAATCAATTGAAAGACTCTGGTGCGAGACCCAAACCAAAGTAGTGCTATTGTACAAACTTACATGCAGTATTATTTTTCATAAATACTCAGTGCTCATTCTAGTCAAATTTTGGATGTGTCTTATCACACGTTTGAGAACTTTAAATTGTTTTTGAAAAGGGAGATGTAGTGTAAAGTTAAAACTAGTTTCACTTTCACTTTCCAAACCGGATACAGCTTATGTATGACGCGCTTTGTGTGACGGGCTTTTCGTTTGACGTCAGAAACTGAAAGTAGATTGATGCTGGTTTTTTGGCGCCCTGTTTCTGTTATTACTTCACACCTACAATACTGTTTCACATCGCTCCCTTTTTGTGTTGACTACTTCTTAGTCAAGCCAAGGGTGTCTGAAAGAGCTTCGTTGATGTCGACGTTAATCAAGGAAAAGGTTTCTTCTGAGTTACTTTGCATTTTTTTTTTTTTTTTTTTTTGGGGGGGGGGGGGGGGGGGGGGGGGGGGGTCTTTGAATTTAATTTGTTCCCACACACTTTTTCTCAGCTTAAAACTACTCCCCTTTACAATTACACTGTTGTCAAAAACAATTATCCAGTCAGTGTAAACTCCACAGTACCGTCCGTGTAAACCAACGGGTTATCCAGTCAGTGTAACCACCGCAGTAAACCAGTCAGTGTAAACACCGCCCATTATCCAGTCAGTGTAACCACCGCATTATCCAGTCAGTGTAACCACCGCATTATCCAGTCGTCTAAACACCGCATTATCCAGTCAGTGTAAACACCGCATAATCCAGTCAGTCTAAACCAAACCGCATTTTTCCAGTCAGTGTAAACACCGCATATACAGTCAGTGTAAAACCACATTTTCCCGTCAGTGTAAACACCGCATTATCCAGTCAGTCTAAACACCGCATTATCCATCAGTGTAAACACCGCATTAATCCAGTCAGTCTGAACACCGCATTATCCAGTCAGTCTAAACATGCATTACCAGTCAGTGTAAACACCGCATTATCCAGCGTGTAAACACCGAAATTTTCCGGGTCATTGATCCCCCCCGCTTTTATCAGTCAGTTTTAAACACCGCATTACCCAGTCAGTCTGAACACCGCATTATCCGCAGTCAAACACTGCATTACAGTCAGTGAAACACCGTTACCAGTCAGTTGAACACCCATTATCCAGTCGTGTAACACGCATTTCAGCAGTGTAAACGAAATGCCGAGTGCTGGCTGGGGGGGCTATAAATAACATGACTGGGTCGGTTCATCACTTTGGAAGAAATATCTCTTTTACCTCCCCCTTCAACACACATCACCTACCTATGGGTGGCCCCGCACACACACACACACACACACCCACACACCACACACACCACACACACCACACAACACACAACACACACACGTCACCACACACACGATCACACCCACACATCAACACACACCACACACACACACACGCACACACGCACACACACACACCACCGTCCACCACACACCACACACCCCACACACACACACACACACACCGCGGCGCGCGCCACACCAAAACACACACACACCACACAAACACACGCCCCACACACCCACGCCCACGCACCCCCCCCCCCCCCCACCACACCACGCACACACACACACCAACACACGCAACACAACCGCGCTGTGCAGGCGGGGGGGGGTTGGGTTTTCCAAGTTATAAAGGAGCTACCAGTGACGTTATCTCTGTTGATGGCCCCAAACACAAAGAGTCCACTTACCCCCCCCCTCCGTTGTCACAGTTGTATGGTGACGTCAGCTGTTGTTCAATTCATTATTGAGGCAGACCCAGAGATTGCCCGGTACCGTCATCATCGCGCAACTGAAGGTGTATGAACAATGAAGTAAGTGGCATTGGCGGGTTTCAGCCACATCATGGGAGGATGGCACAGTGGTGACATCGTTCACTGTGCATCTGTCGGAAATGCACCAGTCAACGGCTGTCCTTGAAGGCAACTTTGCAACGAAATTTAAAGTACACTTGGAGGGGAACCCCTCAGGCAGGTAAAACCCCAAGGTGTGTTGGAGCCCGGGCCTCTGGCGGGGGAGTACTGTACTGTCCCCCGACAAGTCCCCGGAACACATCAGACGAAGACCCGATGAAGGCTTTTTGACGTTGTCAAGTTTCAAACGACAACCCGTTAACTTCAGGCCCGGAAATAATACCCCCCATTTAAACTAAATCCAGATAACTCCTCCCGCCCCCCCCAAAAAAAAACCCTATGGACGGGCAGACGGAGGTATTTGAAGGCAAACGTTATGATTTGAGTTCATTATAAAGTCGTTCCTCTATTTGTTTTTACACATGGGACTTACACACACCACACACACAAACACACACACACAAAACACACACACACACACACAACACCACACACACACCTTTCCCAAACACACACACACACACACCACATATTAAACAGAGAGGAGAGAGAGAGAGAGAGAAGGAGGGGAGGAGAGAGGAGGGAGGAGAGAGAGGTTTTGCTCGAGAATTGGGGTTGACTAATGGGGGAGTAGGGGGGGTGGGGGGATGGATTTACTAGATGGGGGGTAGGAGGGGGGGGGGTATGGAGTTTACTAGATGGGGGAGTAGGAGGGGGTGGGGGTATGGAGTTGACTAAATGGGGGAGTAGGAGGGGGTGGGGGTATAGAGTTGACTAGATGGGGGAGTAGGAGGGGGTGGGGTATAGAGTTGACTAGATGGGGGAGTAGGAGGGGGTGGGGGTATGGAGTTGACTAGATGGGGGAGTAGGGGGGGGTGGGGGTATAGAGTTGACTAGATGGGGGAGTAGGAGGGGGTGGGGGTATGGAGTTGACTAGATGGGGGGTAGGAGGGGGTGGGGGTATGGAGTTGACTAGATGGGGGAGTAGGAGGGGGTGGGGGTATGGAGTTGACTAGATGGGGGAGTAGGAGGGGGTGGGGTATGGAGTTGACTAGATGGGGGAGTAGGTGGGGGTGCTTTTTCTTTTTTCTTTTTTTCTCTTAGCTCCAGTGTCTGCGGGTGCATAAAGTGCAATTGCTTACACTAAGTTACAGATGCCCGTTTTCTCTCTCTCTCTCTCTCTCTCTCTCTCTCTCTCTCTCTCTCTCTCTCTCTCTCTCTCTGTACGTGTGTGTGTGTGTGTGTGTGTGTGTGTGTGCGTGTGTGTGTGTGTGCGTGTGCGTGCGTGCGTGCGTGCGTGCGTGCGTGCGTGCGTGCGCATGTGTGTGTGTGTGTGTGTGTGTGTGTGTGTGTGTGTGTGTGTGTGGTGAGAGAGAGAGAGAGAGAGAGAGAGAGAGAGAGAGAGAGAGAGAGAGACAGAGACAGAGAGAGACAGAGACAGAGAGAGAACTCGAACTCGAACATTTAATGACTTATGGCACGATGGCCTCTGTCATAGGGTGAGTGACGTTACAAATCATTTCGAGAGGGAAGAATCATACTGAAAGCAATAATTTGACAAAATTCTTACAGGCATAAGTGGAGACGTGACAAAAACTTATTTGTTTTTCATTCCATGCGTATACATTCATCTTATAACTTCTGGAGATTTTTCTTTTTAACACATCACTATGAAGCCTTTAACAATTGGGTCTTTTTTCTTATTCCAAAACATTTGTACAAAAACCAAGCAAGCCGGTGAGTAATATTAACATTTTCAACATTACAATTTCTATCAGACACTGGTTTTCGAAATGAGGTAGAATAGTTTTGAAAATATTCGGGCGAATATTGTTGTACTGAGGACACTCAAACAAAACATGTTTTTCATCCTCTGGTTCATCTGTACAGAAGGGACAGTCATTCATTCCCGCAGAAGTATCCCGCCATGAAACGATTTCTGTAAGAGTGTATGTCGCTCACACCCTAATCTGAACCTCGTCAAGGATTCTCTGAAGCACTTTATCTTAACTTCAGAAAAATAATTTTCTGGTACAAGCATTGTTTTGAATGATGTATACAAGGTGAAACGTCTACAGTCGCTTATGTCTGCAAACCACTCTTGTTTTGCTACGTCTGTAATTCTTTGTTTAAAAACAGACAGAAAACATTAATCATTTCCCAAACTTTGGTTAAGCCAAACGAAATTGAAACCCAATGTCTGTAAAAGTATTCTAGTTTTGTGACCCAGTTAATTTTCCCTTGGTTATCTAGCCTATTAGAAGGTCGTAAGCTTGCTTGGGTAGGCGATCTGTGGTCATCTTTATGATACGTAGCCAGTATTTCACAGCTCTGATACAACAGTTCACTTGAAGGGGGTACCGTCCTAGTTCACCGTAGACCACGAGTGATGGTGGCACACAGGCACATTCAAGAACTTTTTACAGGCATACAAACTGACCTTTTCTACCTGATTACTGTCTTGCAACGGTCCCCAGATTTCCGAAGCGTATAAAAGAGTCGGTTGAACCACTGTGTCGAACAGTTTGAAAAATGTTTCTCTCGTCATGCTATCGATTCGTCTCAAAAATCGGATAATGTCGGTAGTTACTCGTTTGCCTTTGATCGCAAAGCGTTTTCCTGCTTGATAAGCGCTCATAGTAGTTGTGAAAGTAAAGCCAAGATATACATAGCTGTTAACGACTTGAGTGTTCTGTTCCAACATACCATTTCTCATGTCTCCCAAGGAACCCACCCTTCCTAAAAACCATCACTTTGGTTTTGTCACAATTTATTTCAAGTTTGAGATCAGAACAGGCCTTAACTAAACAATTAATCTGGTTCTGTAAGCCAGATGGCGAACTTGACAGTATTGCAAGATCATCTGCAAACTCAGAATGAAAAGTGCAACCAGACCGGGACAGAGTTGTACACCATGCTTTCCGTCTACCGACAATTGTTGTGATAACTGATTGATGATTACGGAGAAAAATGTTGTACTTGCAACGCATCCCTGTCTCAAACCTTGTGGGCAATCGACACAGTCCGTGAAGTCGTTCTGCACACGTACGCGTGCTTTTAAAGACTCGTACATCGCCATGACTGCTTTGGTAAATGTACATGATGTGCCAGCTTTGACCAGGGCTCTCAACAAGGTTGCATGATGAACGAGTCATACGCCCTCTTTAGATCGACGAAACATACATATAGTTTTCCAGGTTTGTTCGAATACGTATGGATTAAGGAGTATAGGGTAAAAAAATGATCCGTGGTGGAGTATCCTCTTCTGATCCCGCCTGTGCTTCTGACAACTTGTTATTATCTTCCAACCAGCAATATAAACGATTGTTCAAAATAGATGTGTAACATTTACCGATCAAGCTCAGGAGAGATATTCCTCTATAGTTGGACGGATTTTCACGGTCACCTTTCTTAAAAATGGGCACAATGATGGCTTCACGCCACAGGTCTGGAAAAGTCCCCGACAGAAACAACTGAATTGAATAGTCTTGTTAGAAACTCACATGCTAACTCTTCTGCTGACTTCAGCATTTCCGCCAGGATTTGATCTGACCACAAGCTTGCCAGATTTTAAGTGTCGTAATGCTCTTCGAACCTCACTTTCAGTAATGCTTGATCGAGTACGTAAATTTCTGGTAGTGTAGCAAAATCAATAGAATGATGAACATTAGATTCATTTGAAGCGCACTGGTTTGATTTAAACACTTCACTGAAATGATCAAACCATTTGTCTTTTGTGATTTTGTCACTACAGACGTCCTTGGACTTCAGATGCAAACATGAACTGACTTCTTTCCAGAACAGCTTTGGGTTAATGATCCATGAGGGCATCTGCTTTCCCCTTTTTTTAAATGCTTTTCTCTCTTCTTTGATTAAAGTTTAGTACGACTGTTTGCTCTCAAAGTAATCCTGCCAGTTTGGTTCTGATCTTTTGCGTCTAAATTTCATCAACTTTGTCTTTGCATCTTTTTTGCTTTGATGACAATCCTTGTCAAACCATTCCGCCTCTTTCTTCTGGTTGTTACCAGTAAACACTGTTTTATTCATGCACTTTGCCGCTGACAGTAGGCACTCCACGAACAAGCCAACCGCACCGTTGACATCAGTGTCGGCATCAGCTAATGCGCCTAACAACTTTTCCTGGGGTTCCCGTGATCGGAGAGAATCTAAAAACATGTGTCTTTTACTGTCATCCCAATCCAGTTGTTCAGTTTTCACTTTTACAGCACGTGCAGTTTCTCAGTCTGCCCGTGTTGTACCCACGATCAGGGACTCAGGCAAGTGATTGGATTCTATCTGTTTTTCAACAAGTGACAAAAAATATTTTGTGTACAGAGATCTTTGGAAGCACAAAAATAGTCAATCAAGCTTGAGCCTGTTTCCCTCAAGCTGCTAGTCTAGCCAGCAGCTTGAGGGAAACAGGCCTCCAAGCCAAAGGCCTTACCATAGTGAAAAGTCAAGGTCGCACGCTTGCTCAGGGGGTTTCGAAAGTAGCTCATGAGAAAAATGAAGTAAATGAGAAAAAATTATTGAGTGTGGCGAGTCAGCTGTGTCGGGCAGTGTGGGGAGTGTCCACAAGCAAAATCGGGCTGGAGTGGTAGTGCTCTGCTTTTAAAAGGGACAGTCACGATAAGATTTTTTGTGGTGATAACATAAACGCACTTATTCAAAATGGCGGCTGCACAGTGTTTGTTCTGTGGTTACTAGACTGTCAAGCTGTTGAAGTTCAAGTACTAGTTGCACCCTTGTATTCTTTTACATCAGTTTTTTTACTAACTTTTTTCTGGCCACACAAAGGTAAGTAACAATATTTTTATAAGTTTTGAAAGTTTGGTTTTCTTTGTTGATTAACCATGAGAGGAAGCCAAAGGGGAACAAGAGGAGGAGGGCAAGGTGGAAAACCTCGTTCAAATTCAAATGGAAGAAACAGTTCAGTGGCAAAGAAAGATACAGCTGCCGCAGTCTCTACACCCAAACAAGCAATGAGAACTAAGTTCTTCATTTGCCTTAAATGTGAAAAATGCTGTAGAGGAGGACCAAGACGGTGTCAACTGTCATGATTGTAAGCAGTGGTTTCATAAAATTGTACGCTTCTTACAGACAGAGATTTCAATTATCTTTGTGAGGATTCAGCATCTAAAGCAGGCATTGAATGGACTTGTGAGACGTGTCATGCAGGGGAGGGGGAAAAAAAAGGGCGACTTAGAAGCAAAACTTGACAGACTGATCAGACTTTTTGAGTCTGTTGACACGAGGCTTTGCAGGCTGGAATCAGGATGCACAGGAGAGACCCTTGATAAAAAGATCGAAGAAGTTGTGAGTAAAAAAGTGACAGAGTTGTGGGATGAAAAAGTAGAGAGAGAAAAAAGAGAACTGAATCTGATTATAAGCAATTTGAAGGAAAGTGACAAGACTGACAAAGCAGAAAAACAAATGGATGACATTGAAGAAGTGAAGAACATTGTGAAGAAAATCTGTCCGGACTTAAAGGGGGAACCAATTGAGGAAACTGTCCGATTGGGAAAAGTAAACATAGGTTCACAACCCAGATTACTGCGAATAAAGGTTCAAACAAAAGATATCAAAAGAGAAATCTTGACAAACGCTCGCCAGCTTAACAGAGGAGTCCAAGACCAGGCCAAAAGAATTGACATCAATCCTGATTACACCCCTGCAGAACGACTGAAAACAAAGAAGTGCGTCAGGAACTGAAAAAAAGAATTGGTGATGGAGAGACAGACATAGGGATCAGAAACGGTAAAATCGTTCAGGTCAAGTGGTCAAACAGGTCGAACCTGGATGGCCAAAACAGAGATTGACAATCCTCTAAAGAAAAACAGAATGTACATAGTTTTACAAATACTTCTAAAGATGATGACTGTGTTTTTGAACGCGCTGTTTTGTACAGTAATGTGGATGGTTTTTTGAATAAAAAAGATGAGCTATTAGCATTGGTGGAGGACACTAACCCAAGCATTGTAGCAATAACAGAGGCGATAGCCAAAAATCAAACAAATATTAACCTTGCGGAATATTCTTTACCAGGGTATGATACATTTTTCAACCCAAACCCAAAGAGAGCTGTAGTGCTATTTGTAAAGAGTCTTTAAATTCACAAATGTGTACTGAAATGAATGAAAACGATTTTGAAGAAAGTGTCTGGATTCAGTTTGTTACAGGGGAAGGACAGAAAGTCATATTTGGTTGCATCTATAAGAGTCCCAGTGGTACGCTAGAAAATGAAAATAAGCTGATTAAACTATTGAAAAGGGAAATTTTAAAAACTTTTGACTGTGTGTGCATAACTGGGGATTTTAACTTTCCAAACATAGATTGGAAAGGGAGATGGGCTGGTGAGAGAGAACAGGAATTTATTGAAAGTCTTCGAGATGCATTTTTGACGCAAGTAGTGACACAACCAACCAGAAGAAGAGAAGGACAGAAAGCAAATATTCTTGATCTGGTGATCATTAATGATGAAGACCTTATTTCAGAGGTGGAGCACTTGACCCCTCTTGGAAAAAGTGACCATGAAGTTTTATATTTTAAATTATACTTGGCTGATAAACTAGAAACTAAGACAGAAGACATAAAATTTGATATGAAAAATGGTAATTTTTCCCAGATGAAGGTTGATCTTAACAAAACAGATTGGTCTGAACTGACAGAATTGAATGTTGACACAGGCTGGGGAAGGATAAAAGAGAAAATTCATGAAGCTATGGAAAAAAACATTCCTAAGTGTAAAATAAATGAAAACAAAAAATTGAAACCAAAATGGATGGATAGAAAATCATTGAAAATTATTAAAAAGAAATACAACCTGTATCAGAGATTTTTGAGAACAAAAAGAGGCAGAGATTACCAAGCATATATAAAAGTAAGAAATGTGTGTGGTCGACAAATCAGAAAAAGTAAAAAGGAATTCGAGCAAAAGTTAGCAAGAGAATGCAAAACTAATCCAAAAGCTTTTTGGAAATATGTGCAGTCAAAGACAAAGGCAAGAGTAGGAATCAGTCCTTTGAAATCACAAGATGGAAATATAGAGACAAAGGATGTGGTTAAAGCTGAGATTCTAAACACTTTTTTTGCTAGTGTTTTTACACGAGAGGATAAAAGGGACATACCAGATGTAATACCAAAATGTAAAACAAATGGTAAAGCTGTCTTTGATGTAATTATTACCCCGGAGCTGGTTAAAAAGAAACTTGATAATCTAAATCCAAATAAAGCGCAAGGACCTGATGCTATTCCATCTCGTGTTTTAAAAGAACTAAGCACAGAACTAGCAGAGCCTCTTAGTATCCTTTTTAACAAATCTATAGAGCAAGGAACTCTACCTCGAGACTGGAAAACGGCAACAGTAATACCTATCTTCAAAAGGGAACAAGAACTGACCCTGGAAACTACAGACCTGTAAGCTTGACAAGTGTGACTTGTAAGGTACTGGAGTCAATCGTAAGAGATGTTATTGTTGATCATATGATGAAAAATGAGTTGTATGCCAAATGTCAGCATGGTTTTCGTCAAAGTAGATCTTGTATTACACAGTTGCTTGAGGTAATGGAAGACTTTACTAAGTTAATTGATAGTGGAGATAGCATTGACGTTTTGTACCTGGACTTTCGTAAAGCTTTCGATTCAGTCCCACATGCCAGACTACTTAGTAATCTCAAATCGTATGGTATACTGGGAAAAGTTTTAGATTGGATTGAAGACTTCTTGAGAGATAGAGTTCAGAATGTTAGAGTTGGATCTTCTGTTTCTAGTAATGCTAATGTCATTAGTGGAATCCCCCAAGGCAGCATACTGGGACCTATATTATTTACTATATTTATAAATGACTTACCAGACGGGTTAAAAAGCACATGCAAGATTTTTGCTGATGATACTAAGTTGTATAGTTCACCATCCAAACACCTTACAATGCAAAATGACATTGAGCTGCTCATAAATTGGTCTAACTCATGGAATTTGTACTTCAATGCATCCAAATGCAAAGTATTACATATCGGCAAAGAAACCCTAAATTAAATTACAGTATGAAAGTTGGGGATCAAGAAGTTCAAATAACGTGCTGTGAAGAGGAAAAAGACTTGGGAGTAACATTTGATGAAGACTTACTCTTTGACAGACATATTGCACAGACCGTCAAGAAAGCCGTGCAGATGATAGGTATTATTAAGAGAACTTTTACATACTTGGACAGAGATACCTTTCTTAGACTATACAAGGCAATGGTGAGATCGATTCTTGAATATGGCAATGTGATATGGTCTCCAAGACTAAAAAGGCAGTCAATAGAAATAGAAAAGGTGCAGAGAAGAGCAACTAAGTTAATACCGGACATTGCTGATTATCCATATGAAGACAGATTAAGGTACCTAAGGTTACCATCCCTCAAAGCTAGAAGGATAAGAGGAGATCTGATCCAAACTTATAAAATTTTCAATAATCTAGATGATATTGATCAAGCATGTTTTTTTTGAACCTGCACTAACCAACATAACCCGTAACAGTTGTGACAAAGTACAAATACAGCAAGTTAATACTAATATAAGGAAACATTTCTTCAGCCAGAGGATAGCACCAATATGGAATAAACTAACTCCGAACATCAAACGTGCACCGGATATTAACTCTTTTAAAAATCTTATCGATAAGCATGAAATAATAACAGACATCATGTTCGA
>JAFLJL010001883.1:47558-50058 GCA_018398815.1 Conus ventricosus | reverse complement strand
AGCAACGGCTCTGCGGAGAACTCTTTGTCCGTGCGTGCGTGTGTGTTTGTATGTGTGTATGAGAGAGAAGAGAGAGAGAGAGAGAGAGAGAGAGAGAGAGAGAGAGAGAGAGAGAGAGAGAGAGAGAACAAGAACAAATTTTTAATTCTTCAGGCCACCAGCCCCTAGAATGGGGTCAAACAAATCACATATCTCAGCGATCGTTAAAAAACAACAACAACAACAACAACAAAAGTATGAAGTTGATCTAACTTTGTGTCATACGTAATGCATGGTCGCATTCTTATTGATTTTCTCTTAAACTTTCCATGACATCCTGTCTTATCTTCAAAGCATTAAAAAGGAACATGCACAGCCTACAGATTTTCCAAACAGAGTCATTTTGTAATATATTAATGAATGGCTGATCATTAAGAGTCAAATATTTCTGCCTTATCTTGTGTATAAAATACAATTGTTTATAACATGCTCCTCGTCTTCTAATACATTGCACATTTTGCACAGAAAATTTCCATTATTCTTAAATGTTCTGCGGAAAAATGAACCATTGATTGGCAACAAACCCAGTCGGACCTTAGTCAAGCAGTTCCTGAAGCATTTTATGTCCATATATTCGAAATACCGTTCACAATCAAAGTTTGTCTTGAACAGTCGGTATCTTCGGTACATATCTTTACTTGTTACAGACCCGTTCCACTCCTGCATATAAACATCCTTCAGTCTCTGTTTACACTCTGCTATAAAAAAAAAATCGGAAATGAAATGAGGTAGGGAACAGTAAATGATAAACAGTAAACAAGTGGGGTATGTTTTGCTCCCATAAGAAAACCTAACACAGAGTAACTTTTATTCAAGACTGGCACAGCCTTTTGAACTTGAATAAAGTCAGACAAATACATAGACAAACAATCTGATAGTGGGGGAAAAACAAGCGCAGGCCAACAACTGAACTGTCTTCATAGTAATGACCTGGCAAAGATTTGGACTTGAGGAGAGGGGAGTTTGAAGATGGCGAAACTGGGAACATGAAATTCAAAAAAAAAAAAAAAAAAAAATATGTGTATATATATATGTTACAGATATGAAAACTCTTCACTAGCTGCATAAGGGAACAATCGCAATCCCTCTTGAAGCAGATATATTTGTATTGCCTGCTCCGAGGCCTTTCGCCCGCTGGGTCGGAACTTATCAGGGAGACACGGCTGGTTGTGTCTGCGCTCCCGGCGTCAAATAGAGACACACCACAGTCCATAATACTGTGGTGTTCTCACCACCATGGGTGCAAAAAAGAATCCAATAGCACCCCCAAAGCAGCCAGCGAAGAGTAGTAAATGCAACCAAACGAAAGTGTGGGGAAAAAAAAGTTGCTGTAAAACTAAAGACATTATGCAAATAATATAAAATGTAGGGGGACAGTCTTTGAGCCTACGCCTGAGGATCCACCCAAAGATGCAAGGGAGATCAAAAGACAAACACACAAACGGACAGAAACAAATACAAATAACCTCAATTTAATCAAAGCAAAATCGGGGAAAAACAAGCGCAGGCCAACAACTGAACTGTCTTCATAGTAATGACCTGGCAAAGATTTGGACTTGAGGAGAGGGGAGAGAGGAGTTTGAAGATGGAGAAACTGGGAACATGAAATTAAAAAAAAATATGTTACAGATATGAAAACTCTTCACTAGCTGCATAAGGGAACAATCGCAATCCCTCTTGCTATAAATGTTTGTTCACAACCTACGCCTTGTTCCAGCCACACGTATCCAAACCCAGACGAGAAAAGAAAGACACCCAACTCAGAGAGAGAGAGAGAGAGAGAGAGAGAGAGAGAGAGAGAGAGAGAGAGAGAGAGAGAGAGAGAGAGAGAGAGAGCACGCTCTGTCTGAGTGTGTGTGTGTGTGTGTGTGTGTGTGTGTGTGTGTGTGTGTGTGTGTGCGCGCGTGTGTGTGCATGTGTGTGTGTGTGTATGTGTGTGTGTGTGTGTGTGTGTGTGTGTGTGTGTGTGTGTGTGTGTGTGTGTGTGTGTGTTCGCATGTGTGTGAAAATCTCGCATAGTCACTTTCTCTGAAAACCTCGTAAAGTCACTTGCGCTTTCCATGTTCCAGTCTGGGCGCATTGTAAATGGTTCATTACAAAGTTTTCCGAACAGCGGTGAATAACCTTCTTGCGAGAAAGCGGCCGTTACGTGATGTCATGAAATGAAAGAAAATATGGAGTGACAGAGGAACACAAAACAAACAAAAATTCATGTTGTTTATAAACTCAGCCGACCGCGATGGATCATATCCAGGCTTTCACATCGTCAAACTGAATTCTCAGATGTTAGGGAAAAAAATCCACAACCTATTGAGAATGGATTAGCTGAAAGACACAAACATTGGTTTAAACTAATTAGTCTTTCTTCCGTAAAATTTCAGGATTTATCTCTTTCAGAATTTTTTTAAGAAATCACCTCTAGTGAGACAGTATTCACGGACTGTGCTGTAACATGTTGATC
>JAFLJL010001883.1:44614-47458 GCA_018398815.1 Conus ventricosus | reverse complement strand
TATGACACAGTGTAAGTGCCATGAGAAAGGTTATTCCAGACCCTCCTGCCTCCAACATGTAGATTCCATACACCGTCATGGGTTTGGACTGTCTGCGGTCATTCCGCACCACCGCTGTGCACTGTCTGTAAGCAGAGACTGAGGAACCATCCCTTTCCAACGGTCACGGGAACAGCGCATATTGGTTCCTTCTAGTCTGCTAATCACGCTCACAAATGACATGTCATTGTGAATAGCAATCCTCTTTCACATCACCCCCCCCCCCCTCTCTCTCTCCAACCCATGTGTTGAGTGCGCTTGCTTACAAGCAACCCCGCTCGCTCCGAGTGAAGGTCAATTTATGCGTGGTGACCTAAGCCTTGACCACGATCTCCCCGTCCATTCAGCAGCTGCTGAGTTGAGTTTGAAAAACAAACAAAAAGTGGGTAGATTCGAACCCGAGTCCGTGGCTTAATAAAACTGGTATTTATTTATTCGTGTACTAATACTTTGCACATTCAAATCGTTTCAGGTTTCCTTTTCTCTGTGATTCATGCTTTGCGTTCACAATATTTTATCTCTACAACTTGTAAAGCGTGTTTGCGTCCTCGCCTGTTTTATTCATGTGTTTGGTCACATGACCGAAGGTTGTTTAATTCTCACCTTGTAGACAGAAGTCCTTTCTGCTCTGAGGACAATTCCACTTCAATTTTTCGACTTGTATGTTCCAGTGCTTTAGTTTTTAGAGTGTAGGACTACTCGCGTTCGTTCGTGTGTTTAAAAGAAAAAAAGAAGAAGAAGAGGCTAGTGCTCGTTGTTTGTGTGTTTGTATACTTTATTCATAATTGAGTATTAGATTATCATGAATTCTAGGTTTGGTTCAATTACCGGTTTTCTTCCTCATTTCCATAATGTGCGCTTTATGTTTATGTTCGGTGGTTCTATAACCCTGTGTTGTCATCACTCATAAGTGTTGCAGCCTAATCCTTATTTTTGAGGCCCCCTTCCTGCTCGTCGGCCAGTCTGTACCAGATCTCAGACACCAGGGCGTCCCGCCCTCCGCTCTGTCTGGAGTTACTTGACCTGGGGGGAGGTGGTCTGACTGTGTGTGTGAGCGAGTGCTTCATTAGATTATTCATCGATATGTCATCGTTCATTCAACTTTTGGATCTATCTGCCGTCAGTCAGTCTGTTTCGTTTCCTGTTGAAAAGCGTAAGAATTGAAATGTTTCAAAATGGAGTGATTGAGGGCGGAAATGAAGCAAAATTTAGAAAGAGAGGGGGTTAGTTACCGCCAAGGACGCAGAGAGACAGAGTACAGGACAATACACAATGCATTTCGACCTCTTGGGCCTTCTTCAGGCAAAAACAATGAACACTAAGCAAAGTGAAAACGAAGAACGAGAAACCATGGAAACGGACGCTTTTGGATCTCCGCCTGAGGTTGCCGCCGGATTAGCCTCCCCTGCTCTACCATCCGCATCCTGGACACCCACGTCCTTTCCCCCTCCTCCCCCCCCCCCTTCCCTTCCCCCTTCCTGCTCTTTCTTCTTCTTGTTCTTCACGTCCTTCTCGTTTTGATTGCTCTTGTGCTTAATCTTGGTTTTCTCATGTTCTCTGTCCTCCTCTTTTGCTTCTCCTTCTTCGTCTTCTTCTTGTTCTTCTTCTTCTTATCATGATAAATAATTACTTATTTGCTTGCATTGATGTCTATTCATGCATTACAATATGATGCAATGGAATGGGTGTAGTATACGATATATGTATTTTCATGTATATTTGCAATGATTATAAGATTGTTTTGATACCTTATTCTGTTATCCAACGCTAGCAAGATAGAACGACATATGCATTTCATCAAAATCTGAAAGGTCTTTGTAGATATATTCATGAACCGACATGTGAGGATTCCCCCACTACCCTACAATCTCACCCCTCCCCTTCCTCCTCCCCTCTCCTTCTCTCCCCCCCCCCCCTCCCCTCCTCCTCCCCCTCCTTTCCCCCTACCCCCCCCCCCCCCTTTCCCCCTCCACCCTGTTCCTGCTACTTTTCCCTTACAACCATCCTTCCCACCCCTCCCCCCCCCTTTTCCCCACCCCTCTTCTCCTCCACCCCTCTCCCCCTCCTTCCCAACCCTCTCTTCCTTACCTGTTCCCTAACACTCTGTCATTTTCTGCCTCCACTCCTTTTTTTAGTGCAACCCCTCTTACCCTCCCCCTCCCCTTGCACTTCCCTCCTCCACTCCCCCCCTCCCATTCATGAGCTCTTACCCGCCCCCCCCCATTCCTCCCTTACTTAACCCCGCCCCCCTTCTATACTCCAATCTAAACACTACTCCCTCCCCATGCGCTCTATTCTGTCCTAATCTCCCCCTCTCTCTTTCTCTCGCTCTCCCCCCCCCTCCTTTCCCCACCTTACGACCTCACTATCTTGCCCGTCACAAATGACCGGTGACTGGATATTCCCTTCCCTTTACAGTTAATTTCAACAAGCTGTTGACGATCAGTGAGAAACGAGGTAAAGAATTTTAAGGCTGTATTCGATTCTTTGTAACACATAAAAACTTTTTTTTTAATCAGAAGGGAGTGGTTATAAACGTCAAACGTTTTGCAAAATCTGCAAAAAGAATTCCAAGTAAGGTCATTATTGTTAATATTCGTAAGACATCTATCGATAAGTGGTACAAGAATAGTATGACGAGAGTGATTATCTCAAAAAACCTGATTGATTTTCTTGAATCAGATCGCAATATTTAAGATAGGAATATAGGTGTGTCTGAACATGTTTTTCGAGTGGTTTAGACGAAAGGGATAGTAATGAGATAGGTCTATAGTTTGAGAGATTGGTGGAATCACCTTTTTTGCA
>JAFLJL010001883.1:32114-39614 GCA_018398815.1 Conus ventricosus | reverse complement strand
GAGACATCATTTGCAAATTCTAGCAGATGTAATCCTTGATCATTGGTGGTCTTAGGTGATTAGAAATTCCCAAAGTTATCATGAGAATCTATACAACGGTGGCATCCCATTCACCTTGAACGATGAGCATATCTTTCTTCTCGTCTTAGTTGATGACGTTTGGAAGCTGAGACCCTAATCCTAATTCTGAACGTACCTTAACTTTACACATCCTTATCAAAACATTGGCAGGTGATCTGTGCCTTCTTTTCTGCCGGGTGGCTTCATAAAAACCTTAAACATGAAACAACAACAATGAGAAGAGATTCATAAAATGCACCGTTTCCGATCGAAAAAAAAAATACATGAAAAGAACAGATCAAACTTCAATGCTTTTGTTGGGTTTTTTTAGGAGAGGGGTTAGCTACCGCCAAGGACACAGACAGAGTACAGGACTAGACACTAGATACTAGTGTCTAGTTCTGTACTCTGTTTTCTGTGTCCTTGGCGGTAACTAACCCCCTCTCTTTTCAAAATTTGCTTCATTTTCCGCCCTCAGTCACTCTGTTTTGAAACTTCAACGCTTTTGTTCATCCCCAATGCAAATGCCCCGCCTAACTCCACATACATATCACACAACAGGTGTGTCAGCTCACTGCTTCCACCAGACCAGTTTGTATTCACTGACACTGTGACCACACTGAACCACCTGGCATTTTTCTTCTGTGAGTTTTAATTCCTAATCATTACTTGAATAACATTAAACAGCATGTGTCAACATGCTTTGCATTTTGTTCTACCACGTTTTGGAGGTAACAGCATGGTTTCCTAGTACCTGTCTGCCAGTCTTGTAGACACCTGTGTTCATCTCATTTATCTTTTCTATAAAGTGACATTATTTTAATTCCTTTGCACACCATCAGTTCTGAATGTGGGAAAACCATCTTCTTTCTGTTTTAATTCACACACACACACACACACACACACACACACACACACACACGCACGCACGCGCACACACACCAACACACACCACACACACGCACGCGCACGCCCGGCGGCACACCACAAAAAGCACGCCCCAAAACGAAACGCCCCCCCCCCCCCCCACACACCACACTATGGCCCTTACATAATGATATCCGAAAAAACAATTCATGTCCCCACATTATGCAACATACGGGGGGCCCCAAGATCACAAGTAGGAACAGGCTGACATATTACTCAAAAGAAATAACATTTATGGTGTATAGGGATGGGGAAGGGAATAAAGGGAGAAGGGGTGGGGGGGGGAAAAAAAGCCTTGTTCTATGCGCAAATTAGACGCTGAACATCCCGATAGGTACACACACACACACACACACACAACACCCACACACACCACACACACCCCCACACACCCGCGCACATACACACAACCACTCACACCACATCCAAAAAGCACTTTCGTCTGTCTTCTGACCTTTAACACACAAACATTGACACCCCACCCACCCCTTCTTCTCCCCCCACGCAAACACTATAACATACGCCCTTTTCTCTTTTCCCCTACCCCAAAAATCCGTGCGGTAGGGGTTTTTTCATTTAAAACACCGGTTGTGCACACACAGCACGCGCCCCGCCATGTTGTCCTGACAGACACACCTAGTCAGGCTGATGTGGGAATCACGTTCAGACGTTACCATTTTCATAAATTTGGCACCCAAGTTTTTTGAGCCCTCTTTCGTTTAAGAGGATGACACACGTGATCGACTCTTTTTGAAGGTTAATTTTAAACTGCCAAAACTTTTTAAGCTTGTTTTAAAATATCCAAGTTATGTGAAAACAATCTGATTTTACAACAAATAGTCCTATGAAAAGTGACATGCTATAAATGTGTATAGGAACCTTTGTGCAATATGGTAAAAACAGTAATTTTTAAAGTATATACACCAAACATTTTTGTGCACTTTGGGAATTTTTTATAAAATTTTTTTTGATGTCAAACTATTGTTCTGTTTGGCATGATTTCGAAAAATTTTGGGTACAAAAAGCATTTTTGGTGTCGTCTTTGACTTAAAAATGACACAGCGATGGAAAAATGCTTTGATGGCTATTAATCTATTCAAAATGTATTAACATCTATGAAAATATCCTAATTAGAAAAAACTTTTAAAACCCCTTTTAAATTCTGACCTGCGAAATGGTATGTAGGCCTGTCTGTTCCTCTAGTGGTAACATTTAATGCATTTTCTTAAACAATATAGATATACTGCACAAAAATTGGGGCGCATCTTTGGGAAAAAAAAAGTAGAAAAAATACCGAAGAGTGAGCACAGGACATCCTAATACAAAAATTACGACACAGTGAGGGGAAGAGTCCCACCTGGCTCTGTTTCCCTCTGGTTTGTGCAGCTTTCACACTTGGTCGCTAGACTCATCCTGGACGGGTGCCGCACAGGCACCATTCAGTGCACCGAAACGGCCCGGAGCACTTGCAGGAATTTTAAACACATTTTTCTTACAGCAGCATCTGATCAGTTCCTTGCAATGCTCCCGCTTCTGGCAATCGGACCGAAGGAGTCCACTGCCCAACGATTGAGCTTCCACCCCCACGGAAAGGGGACTGGGAATTCTAAGGGGTGCACAGTGTTTTGCCCCAAAAAAGCCCACCTTGAAATACTGCCCCCTTTTGTGGCTTCAAATTCTTGGGTGGAGGTATCCTTTCAAGGGTCGTCCCTTTGGGCAAACAACTTTTCCTTTTGCGGCTTTGACTTTTGGCACTAAAAAAACCCTGTCAACAACAAGACCCAAAATGCTCCAGTGTGCCAAATCGTCCTTGTAAAAAATCTGGGGCCAGCAAGCAGATTTTCTGAACACATTTTTTCATTTTGGGGAAAACTTTTTTCCAGATTCCCAAGCGTTTTCTTCCCAAATGCCAGCAAATGATAACTGTGTCGCACCTGTAAAGAGTGGAAAGTGGCGGGCTTTCTGAAATTTCCCTTCCCCCAAGGTATTCAGCGATGCCATGGGCGATCGGTACGAAATGTCGCCTTTTCCCAAAGCTATCCTACTTCTTTTCCTTCTTTTTTGCTACTGTACAACTGCAAGGACGACAACATCGATCCCTTTCATATCAAAACACGGGGTTGGGCCCTTCGCACACAGTCTTGGTGATGCAAATTTTCAGGTGTCCCTTCCTCAGGGTCACGGGTTCGGGGTTATCAGTGTCACTTGCTGTGTGCTAGATGAAACGCAGCCCATGAAATGAAGTCTCGCATAAAGACGTCTTTACTTCCCAAAGCTTCAACATTTGATAACCACTCTTTTTTCCTTTGCCAAGAAGCATAAGGGCATCAACGACCTTCAATCACCAGGGTGCATAACACCCTCGGGTTTGGGCAGCTTCGGGGAGATCAGTGTATTCTCAGGCAGCAAGTGACCTTTTTTTTTGTTTGCTCGGGAATGATAAAGGGGTGTTTCTCTTGGGTTTGCCGGATTGTTGACTGTTGGAAGCTGCACAACAAGATGGCAGTGCCAGAAAAGAGTTTTTTGGCCCGCAAAAACCATGTGTTTGGGGTCAAGATTACCACAGCCCCCAACAGTGAAGATCCTTCATTCAGCTTTGGGGACAAAACACACTCTCCCCCCAAAACCTTGAAGACAAGAGTTCCAACGAGGACAATTTCCATCGTTCTGCTTAGGAAAACAAAAACCCCGTTCAGACAGTTATCGTTTGTTTCCCCTGCCTGTCCGGAAGTAACATCAGCTAATGTAGAAACCAGTGGTTTTTTCTCGGGGTTTTTGGGGTGAATTGTTTTGAAAAAAAGTGAATCTTTTTCCAACATCTTTCTTTTTTGTATTGAACAAAGACTCTGAGACAACAAAACGGTTTTAAAAATTTTGCACCATTGTGGCACTTTCAGCTTCAAACTGCCCCCAAACAACCATGCCAATAAAAGCACGAAGACGGGGGAACTACATTTTTCTGCCCCTCTAAAGTAAATGTCCATCAAAACATTCTTTGGAGAATGTCTCGGCGCCTTTTTGTCAGCCGTGCAAGTGCACACATTATATCAGCTTGAGGGGCAGCACTGACTATTTGCTCTGCAGCATCAAAGAGCAAAACAATTTCCTTTCCCCCTCGGCTTCAGACTGGAATTTTACTAAGAAGCTTTCTTTTAGCGGTTGGATTTCCTTTCTACATATACTTGATCCAGATCAAGCATTCTGTTGTCAACATTTTTCAGAGTTCGGACAATTTGAAAAATGAAAGACTGAATTGTTTCTCTCTTCTTTAATGAAGAAAAAAAGTTCAAATGAGAAGTAGCTTCAAGACTCCGGTCAGTGGAGCATTTTCTACTTTTTTTTCCTTTGATGCAGTCCCGTAGGGTTTGTAAAGCAAGCTTACATTTTGGGAAAGGGGACTTAGCACCAGGCATGCATGCCCCTTCGAAAGTTTTCCGAGAATACTCTGTCTTGCAGAAACTCTGCAAACTCACGTATCGTTTTTTCAACAGAAAATGAGCGAGCACTGAACAACTGCCGATTTGAGCATCTTCTCCACAAAAAAAACAGCTTGTGTTCTTTTTAAGACTCTGCCCCCACACTTTTGAGTTTTTTAATGGGGTTTTGTAATGCTCCTTTTATGTTCACGTTTCTGAGCTGCCTTCATTGCACTTCTACCTTTTTGGGTTTTCTATTTTATTTCGACAAGTTTTGTCCACACAGCTTTGTTTGCTTCAAATGTAGAAGCAACAGGACCTTTACCCAAAAACTGTTTTCTGATTGGAAGGGCAGTTGCCAAGGCGTGAATTTTTAAAAAGTTTTTGACTGATTTTATATCCCGTCGTACACCTACCTTCTTACTAAATTTGCTTCCTTGATGGATCAATCACTTTTTCCCTTTGTCATTTGACAAAAACGCATAATTTCCCGTTCACATTCCCAAAATTTTGGAAAACCGAACAACTGCTACCTAAGTAAATAGTTTTTGTATTCTGTTTCAGCATGCTTGACTCCTCAGCAACAGGGCACACATTTTATCCATGGGACACTTTTTGTCTCCCGCGAGTTTTTTCTTCCGGGGGGGACAGGCAGGGGTCCTTGAAATTCCCCGAAAATTCCGGCCTTTGACACTGGAAAAATCGTTTTCGCCGTTGTGCTGGGTTAATCTTTTGTAGATGTGTTTGGGCAAATTGAACCCGGTTTCCCTCGGTTAAGTATCAGAGTCTGAAGTAGGAAATTAATTTGCATTATGATAATGACATACTTCTGTTATATCCATTGGGCCTACCTGCCCATCCAACACACATACATACACACGAGAGAGAGAGAGGAGGAAGAGGAGAGAGAGAGAGAGAAAGAGAGAGAAGAGAGAAAAAAGAGGTGGGGGGGGGGGGGGGGGGGGGGGGGGGGGGGGGGGTTTTGGGGGTTTTTAAAAAAAAGGGTTTGGGGCGAAAAAAGGGCAAAAAGTAATGGGGGGGAACACAATGATATTGGATTTTCCCCCCCCCCTTGTAAATTTTTTACCCCCCAAATTTAAATTTTTAATGAAAAAACACTAAAAAACCAAAAACACAAAAGAAACCGCATAAAAAGAGGCAGGGGGTTAAAAACCCTCCCCCCCCCCCACCCCTCACACACACACACACAAAAAATTATGTTTAAAACCCAAAAATGCTTTATGTAGGCAACTTCAAAAAATTCAAGGTGGGCAAAAAAAAACCCCCTTCTTCCTCGGGCCCCCCCCCCCGCTGCTTTTCTATCAATTGCCAGCCAGTTAAAAGATTAAAAAACGAAAAGGTAAAAACCATGGGGTCGCCCTTAACTCTTTTTCCCTTTTTTCCCCTTTTTTCAACCACAACCACCACCTTTTTTGTTAACCCGGGGCCCCCAAAAACCGGCCCCTCTGGCAAAATGGCAACCCCCCAAATTTCCCCATGGGGCCAAACCCATCTATCGGCCCCATCCCGGCCCCAAACCCCTCTTCTTGGAGCCTGTTCCCAAAAAACAAAAATACAACCCAAATTTTTACAAGGTTAAACCTACCTAGAATTAGCAATTTTAAATTTTCCCCTAAAACGGCTCGTATGAACTTCCCTGCTTAGTTCGTCACCCTTGGCCGATGTTATTGCTGAATTAGGGGAGCCCGGGGTTTTAAAACGCATACGATTTACTTTTTCCACCCTTGCAATTTTCAACATCGAACATCTAGGTCCTTTTTGTTGTCTATTTTTTCAAATTTGAAAACAAAATTTGGAAACGGGTCAACCTCTTAAAAAAAACTTTAAAAAAATAATTTTTTTGTAAATTTTTTTATAAAATGGAACGGGGTTTTAAAAAACATTTTTGGGGGGGGCCCTAAGTAAAGTTCCAACATCAGCCTAACTACCATGTTGGGCCCCTGACCCATAGGGACCGCTTTGCGGCATGAATCCTCCTTAGGCCTACCACCACCTCCTTTAACTGGTTTTAGCTTGGGGGATTTGAAAGTGCTGTCGTATTTTAAAATCGCCCGCCCTCGCACATCTAGTGATGTGTGGGGTTTGTCCCCGTGTGGGGTCTAATTGTGAACATTGTTGTGTAGCATAGTACCGGCGCCCTTCTTCACGTACGGGAAAAATTCAGCCGGTGAAAAAAATTTTTGTTTTTTCAAAAGGCAGTATCTAGAATAACGCGTTAGAACAAAAAAATTGTGATGAAAAAAGAAGCAGTTTTTCCTTTTTAACTCGTGTTGTTTATTTGTGTTTGCAAAAATACGGAAAAGATGAAGTTTTAAAATTTCCAAATAACCCATCGGTTTTACACAAAACGAAGCGCGTCACACATCCCGATGCGCCCCTGGGATTTTTCCGACGTTTTTAGCAGATCTCACGGGTCGAAAAACAAAAGCATACAAGTTTCATTTCACACTGGGTTTCAAAAAAGGTCAAATAAAAAAGCATGTTTCAAGCTTTATTTCAGTCTATTTTTTCCTTTTTATACGATGGTTTTTTAAATTAATTAAATCGAAGTTTTTATAGGCTTGTTCAATGTTGTCTTTCCAACGTCGTTGCTAAAAAAAAAAATGCGAAAAAAAAAACACCTTAACGATGCGCTAGAAAGGGGCCCGTTCTCCCCCCCCGAACATTGGTGTATCAAGCAAGCGATTGTTGAATCTCGAAAAACGCAAACAAACAAAGCGAAGGGATCAAATGCCCAAACATTCGCTCCTTTTCCAAAATTTCAACAATTGCGGAAAAGAAGCCGAATCCGACAATGACCATCGAATGCCTTATCTTGTTGAATTGGCCCGATGCACTTGGTAAGAAACACATAAATAACAAACCAAACATTAATGAAAAGATTTATTTTTTTTTTTTCGTTTAATACCGGCCAATTCTTTGTTATTTTTTTTCGCAATTCCCCTGGTGTTCGCGAGATTAAACAGGTGGAAATCCCACGCGTTGCGCCCTTTGAAGCGATCGAATTTTTGTACAAGACAAATTAAAGAAAATAAACATAATGGGCTTAACGATGTTGATTTATGATTAGTGCACT
>JAFLJL010001883.1:0-30000 GCA_018398815.1 Conus ventricosus | reverse complement strand
AATAATACTGCATGTAAGTTTGTACAATAGCACTACTTTGGTTCTGGGTCTCGCACCAGAGTCTTTCAATTGATTTCATGAATGCGCCTCTTCTTTTTTCTTTTTTTTTTTCTTTTTCTTTCTCAAATTTTTAAGTTCTAGTCTCTTAACAATGTTCAATAAGGCGCTCAGGCTTGTGCGTTGTTCTGGCGGATCTTCTTGGCTGCGACATCTGTGGCCCTGGGGTCATGAAGATGGCAGGCTCTGGGAAGGAGTTGGCATCATGGTTGTCTTGACTGGCGTCGAACCATCGGTGACAGCAGGTAGGCCTTTGGCAGGTGGCAGGGAGGAGGTTGTGCACTGGGAGGTGGTGCACGTGGAACCAAGAAGTGTGGAGGTGCGTTGGAAGGGAAAGGGGAAGGAGGAAGGTGGTTGCCTTGCTGGGAAAGCAAACAAGGCTCGAACAGCTTCCTGGTCATCTGCTGATTTCGGCGGATGACTCCACCGTCGGATGTCTGGATGATGAGACTTCTGGGAGTATCATGACGATTGATGACAATACCCTCCTTCTTCATGTCGGGGATCCACACCTTGTTGCCAGATGAGATGTCTTCTGGAGCAACGACTTGATGTCTTCTGTCGTAGCTGGTTTTCATCTTCTCTCGTATTCTTTCTCCCTCTTCTTCAGGACAGACACGTCGGGGGTCTTGGGAAGGAGAGTGTCTGGATGACATGGAAACTCGGGTTTTCAGACTGCGTCCCATGCTCAGTTGGGCAGGGGAGAAGCCGTTGGGAAGGGGAGTGTTGCGATACATGAGCAAGCCAAGGTACTCATCATCGCACTTCTTGATGAGGTTCTTTATGGTTTGAACGGCGCGTTCAACCTCACCATTGGATTGGGCGTAGTGAGGTGAAGAGGTGACATGCTCGAAGTTCCAGGACTGAGCAAATCTGGAGAATTCTTCGGCTGCAAACTGTGTCCATTGTCGGAAACTAGAGTGTCCAGAATGCCATGGCGACTGAAGACTTTCTTCATTCTGTTGACTGTCTCTGCGCTGGCGATCTTGTTCATGAGCACGATCTCAACGTCCCGTGAGTAGTAGTCAACAACTATGAGGAAACTGCTTGCCCTCATGCTGAAAGAAGTCAGCTGCAACTCTGGACCAAGGACGCTCAGGGAAGGGCGTACCTTTCATGGGCTCCACTCTGGCTTTCCTGTTTTTGTCACAGTCAGGGCAAGTCTTGACCATGATGTCAATGTCTTGGGACAGCCCTGGCCACCACACGGAGTTTGCCGCGTTTTCCTTCGTCTTGTTGACACCTTGATGACCATCATGTAGGTGTCGAAGGACATCTTGTCGGAGTGACAGAGGGATGACTAGTCGCGTACCTCTCAGCAGGAGACTGTCGTTGACAGACAGGAAACTCTGCTCTTTGAAGTAGGTCTTGAGAGGCTTGTTGAGAGTCCTTTTTCTCTGGCCAACCATTTTGGACGTAGTTGCATGACCAGTTTGAGGATGTCATCCTTCTGGAGTTCTGACCGGATCTTTCCAGCCTTGTGGTCAGAAGCTGGCAAGGTCAGCAGGACAGCATTGACATATGCCTCTGCTTGGCAGGTCAGGTCATTGTCCGCAGAATCTGTGGTAGGCAAAGGTGCTCTGGACAGAGTGTCAGCGGTATAGAGTTCTTTGCCAGGGACATGGACAATGTCAAAAGAATACTGCATCAGCCTCATCCTGAAGCGCTGGATGCGGACAGGAAGTTCGTCGATGAGCTTGGTAGAGAACAGAGGGACAAGAGGCTTGTGGTCCGTTTCTACCCGGAAGGACATGCCAACAACAAATCTGACCAATGTTCAAGGCTCCAGGTGACTGCAAGAGCCTCCTTCTCGATCTGTGCATACCGCTGTTCGGTCGCTGTGAGGGAACGGCTTGCGTATGCAACGGGATGGAGTTGACCGTTGTCTTGGCGTTGAAGACATACAGCTCCAAGACCGTAGCTACTGGAGTCTGCTGAGATGACGGTCTCACGCTCGGGGCTGTACAGTGCAAGAGTCTCTGGTGAGGCAAGGTCCTTCTTGAGAGTGTCGAAGGCACCCTGTTGTTCTGGTCCCCAAATCCACGTTGACTCTTTGCGCAGCAGGTCTCGCAGTGGCTTAGACTTTTCGGCAAGGTTTGGCAGGAACTTCATCAGCTGGTTCACCATGCCCAAAAATCTTCGGACGTCCGCCACGTTCTTCGGCGCCTCCATCTCCATGATGGCCTTCACCTTGGCAGGGTCTTTCCTCAGGCCGCCGACTGAAGAATCTACGATCTGGCCAAGGTACTTGAGCTGCGTTTTGGTGAACTCGAACTTGTCGGGGTTGAGGGTCAGGTTTGCCTGGGGGAGAGCCTCTCCAGGACAGCATGAAGCCTGGCGTCGTGCTCAGCTTTGTCTTTGCCAACAACAAGGATGTCGTCCATATGACAAAGAACACCCTCAAGGCCATGGAGGATGTTGTCCATCTTCTTCTGGAAGTTACTCCGGCGCAGACGTAATTCCATAGGGCAGACGTTTGAATTTGAAGCGCCCAAAGGGAGTGATGAACGTGGTGAGCTCGGAACTTGCCTCGTCAAGCACGAGCTGATGGAATCCAGAGTTTGCATCCAACTTGGAATACACTTTGCCCTTGGAGATCTTGCTGAGAGTCTCCTCCACAGATGGCATGGCGTAGACCTCTCTCTTCACGCTCTTGTTGAGGCGGGTCAGGTCGACGCAGATACGAACGTTGCCATTGGATTTGGGCACAACAACGATTGGAGCGCACCAATCCGTCGGAGTGTCCACGCGTTCGATGACGTCACCTTCCACCATCTCGTTCAGCTGAGCTTCCACCTTCTTCAGGAGGGGTAAGGGAACACGCCTGGGCACCGTTTGAGCGAACGGCTTGGCGTCGTCCTTGAGGAGGATGGCTTGCTCACCACCCAGTTTACCCAGTCCAGTGAACAACTTGGGGAACTGACGCTTGACGTCGCTGGATGAAGTGAAGCTGGCCTTCGCCGTCTGCTGGGCAGGCTGACCACCAGTAGGCAAGGATCTGATTGCCCTGATGGTAAAGGCACGTGGGATGTCGCTGATAAGCCCCAGCTTCCTGATGGCAGGCGCACCAAGTAGAGTTGGATGCCTTGACGATGTAGACCTTCTCACGAACACGTGTACGACCAAGGTTGAGGTCGAGGTTGACGCACCCCTTCACCTCCAGAGGCTGGTCACCAGGCCCAAGGAGAGTGCGGTCAGACTCTTGGAGTGTCCCAAATGCTGGCTTGAAAATGTGGTCGGGCATCACAGACACTTGGGCCCCAGTATCTATACGCCATGCCGTCTGTGGAGGAGACTCTCAGTAGGGATGATGCGTCGCATTAATAATCCCATATAATCAGAAACGAAGGGAATGTAAAGTGTTCCTAATGATAAAAAATAGTAAGAATTATGACTTCATATTGTTATTACGTTGCTTTAAGATTTCCGTTATCAACACAGTTATTCATGTTTGTGGGATCTGATTCACTTATTTATGATTATACCTCAGGTAACCTGTCGTACGAATGTAGGGACAAGTTTCGAAGTTTACGCATGAAGTTCTGCAACATTTATAGATTTTTTCCCATCCATCCCATTCCCTCTGTCCATAGTCCCTACTGAGCCGACTGCGTATAGGTCACTCCTATTATACCCACTCGTATCTTTTGAAACGTGAGGAAGGACAATGGTGCATTCCGTGTAATGTACGTCTCACAATACATATTCTCAAAGAGGATTGAGACTTACATGATGCCAGACATAAACACTTTGCTTACTACAGACTCCATGAAAGTCTTATCCAGAGATGTCCTACTGGTTGTGACTTTTGACTTTCTGAGAGAGATAAACAGTTACTGTCCTTTACGGTCGGCTTGGCTATTATCATCATGATTGAATGAATTGATTAACTGATTAATTTTGTGTGTGTATAATGTATGACATGTGTGTGTGTGAGATGGGGGATGGGGTGTGAGCGTATTTCCGGGGTCTGATTTCTGTCCCGCACTCCCATTTTCATACATCTCAACCTGTGAAGTATCAGGAGATAGTCTGGCCCTGAGATTTCTCTTCACAGAATTTTTTTTTTTTAATTAATTTCCTGAAAATTCGGTTGCAATGCAGTTTTTAATTTTTTTCCCCCTAAGATATTCTAAATTCTAGATTTAAATCGAATCGGAATACTCTGTACAGAATAAGTTCAGGGTGTACAGCTGGTCAGAGCTTTCCTGTAACACAGCATCACAAGCAGAGGGTAAACTGCAACTGTGAGTTCTATGTGGTTGGAACAGCACATCTTAATCGTTACTTCATGACGAAAAAAGAAATGCGTGACCAGCTAATGACGTCATAAGAATTAAATTGGCGTGATCACGGAACATCTGACGTGCTCATAGAAAACCTTGTCTGTTAAAATGAGGCACAGTACACGGTTAGCCATTTTTGTTGTTGTGAAATTAGTGATCCAACCCACAGCTTAAACACACACACACACACACCACACACACACACACACACACACACACACACATATATATATATATATATATATATATATATATATATATATATTATATATATATATATATATATATTGAATTATAAACAAAGCTTGCTCTTATGTTTATAATTCAATATTTCTTGCAGTCATTGCAACACCAAGCTGCTCTGTAAGTTACTGGAACGGTGCTCGGTACTTAGCCTTGGAATTTATTAGTTTGTTGTATATTTATATATATATATATATATATATATATATATATATATATATATATATATGTGTGTGTGTGTGTGTGTGTGTGTGTGTGTGTGTACTAGGCCAATGATAAAGCTGTGCAGCTGCACTCTCAGCATAGCTACGAACAGAGTAGTGCCTGGAGGTGTGTGTGTAGTGTGTGTGTGGGGGGGGGGGGGGGGGGGGGGGGGAAGCCACCTCTAAAGTTACGAATACATTTACGAACAAAACGTAGTCGTCGTGACCCCTACCCTCCCTCACACCTCTTTTTTTTGGGTTACAAACTTCTTTTTTCTTTTACGGATCAGTTTTATCTCAAAAAAATTTCAGCCGCCTTTGGAATGTGGGGGGGGGTTTTCCCCCGCTTTTCCCACCGGGTTTTCTTTTTTCCCCCAGTTCTATTTTCCCCATTCCCCGGTTTTCCCCCTCAAAAAAAAAAAAAATCAAAAAAATTCGCCCCTATTTTCCCATTTTCGTTGCCCCCCCCAAACCTGTGGCGATCCCGCTTTTCCCCAAATTCCCCCCAAACCCCCGGCCCCGGGTTTTCCCCCAAAATTTGGGTTTTCCCCAAAGGCCCTGCTTTTCCCCCAAGTTTTTGCCTTTGGCGGTGTTGGGGGGTTTTTTTGCTGATTTAAAAACGTTGTTACTTTTGTTTTCTTTTGCTATAGGCGGGGGCAGTGGGGAGGGCGGGGGGGAAAGGGGAAGGGAGGGGGGGGGTCGGGGTTTTTGGGGGGGGGGGGGGGAGGGAGGGGGGGGCCGTAGAAGAGGGGTTTATGCCGATGGCCCGGAAATTTCTGTTTGGGGAAAGCGTTTAAGGGGAACAGGGGAAACCTGGGGAAAAGGGGTTTACGGGAAAAAGGGGCCCACGTTTTTTTGGGTTTGGGGGAAAAATTCGACACTGGGGAAAGAACACGGGGAACAGGGGCCTACGGGGGAACATAAAACCGGGGGAACACCGGGCACGCTCCCGAATGAATGCACAGTAAATTGCCCACCACAGTCCACTCATCACTGCCACCCAAAACCCCCAAAAAACACCACCCCCCAAAACACACAACACACACACAAAATTTGTTAGGGGATGGTTTTTGCGGGGGGGTTTTTTGGTTGTATGACTCTCGCTCCAAAATTTTGGGAAAGCTTTTGAAATTTAATTTTTTCTTTCACCCAAAACCACACCATCGTACATGGTAGCCGGGGGCAAACACACGATTTGATTTTTTTTTTTCTTTAAAAGTATGCTCCCTTAAACCATAAAAAACTTCTTTTCATGTGAATTGGTACAATTAATACATTTTTAAATTTTACAGCATTTTAAAGAATCAATAATAAGAATTTTCCATCATCAAAACCCTTATTCATTTCGTTTATCACTCCCCGATTTTCCCCGGGCCCCGCGTCCACGTGTTCACAATAAAATAAAACGATTCATTTCCCAACATTTAAAAAAGCCACAGTCTACAGCTTTTAAAAAATTAAGACGAAAAAAAGGATAAAAAGGTCCCCAACGGTAAACCCCACCCGTTCACAAAAACCCCAGCGTTAAAAAAGGGAAAACGGGGGTTTCAACACAGCAAGCACAAATTATTACGTCGAACTATCAGAAGAAAAAACCCCCCAAATTTACAAGGCACCCCAATCCACAGAAAAAGTTTTTGTTTTCATAAAGCCAGCAATCCCAGATGAAAAAATGAGATTCTTTAAAGCACAGAAAACCCATGGGAAGAACCGCGATTCATAAAAACCCCAGAAAATTCCACAGATGAAAAAATGAAGATTATAAAGCACAAAAACCCTTTGGAAGAAAAAACGAGATTCAAAAAAAACACAGCAACCCAAAGATGAAAAAACCGAGTTTTTTTTAAACCCCACAGTAAACCATAGAAGAACCGCAGATTCACAAATTTAAGCAACCCAATATTAAACCCCCGGGAGAACCCCAATTTAAACCAAAGTCCATGGAAAAAAATTTTAAACCCCCCCCGATTCGACGTACCTTTGATTTTAAAACAAAAAATTAACTTCTCCGTGTATGCCCCACTACAATTTTTCCATCAATAGTTTTCCCCCCGAACACATGCGGGGGGTACAATTAGGACATTATTTTCTTATAGGAGTTTTAAATCACTTGGGGGACCCCAGCATTAACAACAATTTTTAAACAAAAAACATTTCCTGTTTTTCCATTTTCCGGGGTCCCGGGTATCAAAAGTATCCCCAAATTACAAAAGTGAACATCGATGCACTACTGATTTAAAAAAGTCAGCCTCTCCAATTTTAAAAATACGGAGAAAAAACGATGTTTAAAAAACAAATAAATTTGGTGGACACCAAACCCTGGGCCCTTTTTGTTCTTGCTCCCTTCTCTTGTCTTTTTTTTATTTTCGTCGTATTTAAAATTTTGTCTTTTTTAAAGTTGACGTCAAAATTTAAAAGTTGAGGGTCACAACCCCCCCTCCTCAAAAAAAAAAACCAAGGGACCGAATTGTTTTTTTGAAAAAAAAGTAAAAAAAAACGCTTTTTACACAAAAAAAAAAATTTTCTTTCACCCACGGAAAAAAAAAGCGTCACGGAAGCAGTTCGTGGAGTCCTTCCGGGACTCTCACAAAACAGAAAAAATCAAAAGTTGTCGCCCCCAACAAAATCTGAAGCCCTTTGAAAATGCAAAAGCTTGTTGCTGACCTCACGGCCCCCTCCCCCTCCCCACCCTGGGTAGAGACCCAAATGTTTTTGGGCCACTCGGTCACCCTCTCCATCCCCCCAAGGGGTAGGGGAAAAAAAACTGCGTTCAAAAAAAGGGAAAAATCATTTTCCAAAGGGGATCAATTGATTCTCCATGGCGGGAGAAAAGGCCCGGGGAAAAAATTCGCCAAACCAGGAATGGTGGACTTCAAACGGGGAAACCCCTTGCAATAAACAACGCCCCTTCTCTTTAATTTCTTGAGTTTTAAAGTTTGATTTCGCGGGGTACGTCAAGGGGCGTTGATCTGTCTGCGATAAAATCTAAACCCCCCAAAAGGGAAAAATTAAAAACTTTGAAAACCCCAGACAATGGGCAAAACATTCCCGCTCAATGTACTTTTTAACCTTTCACGACCCAAAGGAAACCCTTTCGACTAGCGAATAATGGGTAAAGGGGACATCATCCCCTTCCTAAAGGGAAATTTACAGCCCCCAAAACCCAACAAAAACTGCTTCAGTCCTGAAAACCCAAAAAGAATTCCCCAACCCTAGGTAACAACAAAAAAAGGGGTGCAGAAGCAAGTTTCCCCAAATTTTCCTAAAAAGCTTCTGCACATTCAGGAGCCCAAAGAAATAGCCCTTCCAGTTTTTCAGTATTTTGATAAAAATTCGACAGGGGGGGCCTTTCCAAAGTAGCGAAATTTGGAAACAAAATCCCCTGAAAAAAACTGAGCACCCCCAACAAAGCCCTAAACCTGTTTCCCTGTTTTTTGGAGTGGATATATTAAAAAATCTTTTAACCTTCTTACCTTAGGAGGTTGTACCCCCCCAACAAATGCCCCAAGGAAACTCCAGTGAACAAAACCCTGCCTCGATCTTCGAAGGACGGCTGTGGGGTTGAAGACCTCAGAGGGAGAGCCAACCCTTCATTTTGTTTAGGTGTTTTCATCCCCATGAATACTGTACCCCAAGGGAATATCGTCAAAAAAAATGGGGGCCAGAAAATGATCAAATGCCAGCATAGCTTTCATGGTTTGCAAAAAAACGGAGACCCGTTAAAAAGTAAAAAGGCATCCTGCAAACGGAATAGACCCAAGTGTGTTGAAAAAACCCGTCTTCGGACGTTTCCTGGGTTTAAACCCGATCTGCCTTACCCTTTTGAAGATTTTCTTTGTAAAAAATGAAAATCAGCTAACCTTGCAAAAAAAAACTTCAACATCGGGGAATGGGTTTTCGGCTTTCAAAGGGGTTTTTGTTCAAAGATCTAAAATCAATAAAAAAAATCTAACGTCCCATCTTTCTTCCTGACCAAAAAAACTGGAGATGTTTCGGCCTATTGGGGGGTTAAATTTTTTTCCAAAGATCCAAATGATACCAATTCTTCTAACAACCTCTTTCGCAAAAAAGGGGGAAATTCTTTAAATTTTCTTTCTTTCGGGGGCTTTGTTGTAAGAGGGATCTTAATGGGTTGGCCAACCTGGGGAAAAAACCTGGTTTAGGAGTCAAAATGCCCTAAAAATCATAAAAGGGCTGCCCCGCAACCCCCTAAAAACCCTGTCAGACAAAGTACAATAAAAACTGCCTGAGTGGAACATCTTCTTCTGGCATGAGGACGCCATCGGAACAGTTTTTAAGGGGGAAATTGGGTTTTAAAAGCGTCATCACAGCCCTGGACGACCCCCAAAACTTTTCCAAACCCCCTTCACGAACGTACAAAAGCTCCGAGAGGGGGTCCACAGAAAGACCAACTCATGGAGAACATCAAGAAAAACCCTTTGTTCCTGCCTCATAACCCCAAAAGGTGCTATCTTAAAAAAAGGGCACTAAAAGTCCCTTTGGGTAAAAGAAAAAATGTAGGCACAACAACAGCAGAAGTAGCCCAAAACAGCATGCAAATTTTTACTTTTTGAGATATTCGCTTTAAAAATCTTTTCCTTCCCCTGAAAAGGGGCCCTTGAAATCTGGTTGCAAGACTTTGCTTCTGGGAACGGCCCTGCCCATCTGGCTAAAATTGTTAGATTTCAGTCTGGCAACAAAACTAAAAACTTCATCAATTTGGAACGGCTTTCCCTGGCCTTTTGTAAAAAGTTTTTTTTTCCCCTTTAAAAGCGGAATCAGCGGGAATTTCCATGGCAAATTTTACATGAGTCAGCAATAACATTCTTGAGTTCAAACAAGTATGAATAAAGAGGTTTGGCCTCAACATCCTGAGAATCTGCCCCAGTCCGACCCCGGGTGTAAAGCAACAGGCCCACAAACCTGTGGGACCAAACAGAAAATAAAAGGGGAGAGAAACCCTGTACTTTCAGGGGAAATTCTCTGCTTTGAAAAAAAAAGTGCAGGCAAATATCGTGCCATGCCTTTGGTTGAGTGGGGCCCAATTTTTTTTAAAACATGGTTTTTCAAAGCCCCATGAAATCTTTAAACATGCCCATTTGCCTGGGATGATAGGGCGTTTGTACTTTTTAGGGGCCCTTTTGCTCACACAAACCCTTAAAAAAGGTTTCTTGAGATCGGGAGTTGAACTGTTTTACCCTGATCAGAGGGGGAATTTTGGGGAAAAACCTAAACGAGAAAAAAATTCCCAAAAATTGCTTTTCCCACAGCAAAAAGGGATATTCCTTAAAAGGGAAACCCCTTTGGGGGGGAAAACCCGGGTAGCAATTTTTCAATCATGGTAAAGTTTGAAACGATGCCCTTTTTCCCAAAGGGGAGACAGGGGCCAACGGGATCAACCCCACACGATAAATGGAAGTATAAAGTCTGGAATTGGAAAGGGGGTACGGAAACAAACTCTACCCTTTGAAAATGTCTTCGGGACCCCATAACAAAAAGGGCAAATATTCGCTACACCCACAGTTACTCCGGGAAAAAGAACTTTTTAAAGGGGGATTTTTGACAGAGTACGCCGAGAACCACAATGACCCGACCAAAATGGGAAATGTGCCACGAAAAACACTTGCAGGCCCGGGGTTTAACCCAGGAAAAAACAACCTGATCAAAAGAGATATTTCCCATTTTTAAAAAAAATGCCTGTACAAAAACCTCATCAGACACATAGAAAGAAAAAGGTTTGTTTTCCCTTTTCCTTTCTTCCCCTCACCAGAAGATGTGACTGGAAGCATGACTTAAATGAGCCATCCTTCTGTTTCTGAACAAAAACCCGGGAAAGGGAAAATTTTTTCGTTTCATCTGGGATCTGAAAAAAAAGGGTTTTTTGTCCAAAACATGCTTGGCTTTCCCTTGTAAGGGGCGGCAAAAAGGGAGAAAGGTTCACCGGGAATTATTAAACTCCCTTTTCCCCAAAAATCCGGGGACTTTCCCCCACAATGAGATCTGGACAGGATATCCAAGCAAAAACAAGTAAAATTTCCCCAAAAGTAAGGACAACGGGACTAAAACTGTGGGCCGGGGAAAAATTTTTAACCACACGAACCCCCAAAAAAGAAACAACTTCACGGGGTTTTCCCTGTTCTGATGTCGAAAAAAACCTTTTGCGGAACCCCAAAAATTATTAGCACCAGAAACATGCAGACAGAGCCCCAAAGTGCCATTCATTTGAACCAGACCCCAAAAATTCCCAATTTTCCCTTTGTGAATTCCCCGCGTTTAGACAAGAAAAAGGGGTTTCAAAAAACGGGACCCAACAAGAAATGGATTTTTGGTGTGGCTGGGTTCTCAAAAAAAGGGTTTTTACCAACCAAAAAAAAAGGGTGTCTGGGTGGTTAAGGGTGAAATTTTCTTTTAAGGGTTTTACCTAAACTTCAGGAAACCGCAGCTACATGTCCGTTTTTTTTACAAAAAAAACCAAAAAACCTTGAAAAACTGATCAGAAGCATTTTCTGAGGAACTCCTACTGCCAAAGGTTTTTTTTGGGCGCCACGACCACGATAACGGTCCCGCCAAAGTTTTTTCCCCGGGAACCGCTGTGTAACCAAAGCTCTGATGCCCAAAATAACGGCTTCCCCCAAAAGTTACTTCCATGATCACCCGGGAAGGGAACCCAGAGTAGGGGCCCATGTTTTAAAAAGTAGGTATCTGTTTCCTCTGTCAGTGACCACAGTCGGGTTTATAGTGACCGGGATTTTTTTTTTCTGTCAAAATGACCGGGATTTTTTGTACCCAACAGAAGAAAAAATTTTGTTTAAAATAAGTTTTCCTGGGAAGAAACTTTTTTGGGTGAGAAACGTCTGTATGACTCTGCAGATTTGATCATTTCATCAAAAGTTTTCACATCTCTCTCACCCCAAAAAAGTGGCCAACTCCTTAGAGACACACCCCCAAAAAAACTGCCCCAGGGCAAAAAAGTTTCCACCGATCTTCAAAAGATTTTACCCAATTTTTGAAAAGAGCCCCAACGGTCAAAAAAAAGCCTAATTTCAACTGCAAAGGTCTCGAAAGGTTCTCGGAGCTAGGCTTAGCCTCAGGAAACGCTTACGAAAACCTCTGGAGTACTTTTAAAATTTTTTTTAGCAAGCTCTCTTTAAAAAAAGCTGGGTAAGAAAAAACATTATTTCAGCGAGCTGTTTTAGAGATTTTAAAAGCAGAACCCTAAAAGTAGTGCGGGACAGGTATGTTACCCCCCAAAACTCCCCAGACCTTTCCCCAAGGAAAACGAGCATGGGTTTCAAAACGAAAAAAGTAACTTTTATTTCATCAGTTCTTTCCCTTAAAAGGGGGGGAATTTTGGAAAGGTTTTGGGCGGGGGTTTTAAAACCTTGGAAACCCAAAACCCTGCTCTCCTGTCCTGTCCTGGGGGACCCCCCTTTGCTGAGAAGTACCTTGGGAAGCTGTTTTTTCCTTTTCTTTTCCCCTCTATCGTAAATTTTCTTTTTGTTTCCCCCTGCCCCTTTTTAGTTTCCTCTTGTTTTCTGCTCTTTTTAGTTTCCTCTTGTACCCTGCTCTCTTTTAGTTTCCCTTGTATCTGCTTCTTTTAGTTTCCTTGTTTTAGGCTCTCTTTTAGTTATCTCTTTTTTTCCTGTACTCTTTTTATTTTTTTGGTTCTTTCCCCCCTTTCCATATCTTGAGAAAAGGGCTTTTTATCCCCCATGGGCCCAAAACAGATCTTTTCCCTCCGGGCCAAAATACCTTACCTCTTTTTGAAAATTACTTAGCAAAAACTTTGTCCTCGTCCCGGGGACATAACCCGGACTTTTTCCTTAGCCTTCTGTGCCCTCATGAAAATATGAAATTTAAAGTCCTGGTCAAACCCGACACACACCCTAATGGATCAAGTACAAACAATTTTCTATCACAAAAAAAAAAAACCTTTTGAAACCCGTCATTTAAAAAAAAATATGTTTCCCCAAGGGGGATTTTTTTTTTTTTAAACCCAAAAGTTAAAGCCCTTCACTCTTTAAAAAAACTAAAAATTTTTTTCAAACCCCCAACCCCAAAACAAAGATAGAGAAAAAACAACCAAAAAGGATTTTAGGGTTTTGGGGGGGAAAGAAAAACACAATCAGTAAAACAATGCCAAATTTTTTAAACAAAAGTATTTAAAAAAAAGCAATGGGCTGAGGTTTAAAAACATTTTAAAAAATGTATTGTTGTTTTTGTTTTTCCACACTAAGCATTCAAAAATTTAAAAAAATTTAATTTTTTTTTTTCAAAATGGTTTCGGGCCCGGGCCCCTCAACACTTTACTCATTCAAGAGAAAAGAACCTGAAAAATGCTGAAAAAAGGGAACCAATCTTAAGTAAAGATAGAAAAACAGGGAAAAAAAACAGAGAGATGAGAAGATAATAAAATTAAATGCCCGCCCCAAAAGGGAAAAAAGAATAGGGAAATTGGGCCCCCGTATTTTCCCGAAATATACGAAGGAGGGTTAACCCGTTATTTGGGACGGGAAAGGAAAATAGAAAAAAACGTCATTTAAAAAAAAAACCCTTTCAAAAAAAACTCAATTGGGTTTAAAAAGGGAAAAAATTTTGGCGTGACCTATCACTTCTAATTTGGGCAAATTATAGGGGTACCCAAAAAAAAAACCCACCACTAAGGTATTTTTTTTTCAATAGCAAAAAAAAAACTTTTTTACCCGGGGGCACCAGATGTTCCGGTTTGGGGTGCGGTGCGTGTTTTTGTTGCTTTTTTTCCGTTCAAAAATTTTTGGGTGCGTTTTTATAATTATTTTTCTACACACAACCAACCCCTACGTACTTTGGGTACCCGGGAACCCCGGTTAGATTTCTTTTCTTTATAAATTTTGCTGCCTTGGGAAACCCTTTTTAAAAAAAACATTAAAGGGGAATTGGTACCCAAAATTTAATTTCATGTTCCCAAAACAGCAGATTAAGATATCAATCCTTTAAAAACTTCAATTTTATCAGTTTTTTACCCTATCCCTGAAATTTCACTCAAGTTTTCGCCGGGGGCCCTCCACGGTATTCACATATAAAAATCAAATATTCAGTTTCCCCCAGTACCCCAAACCCAGTCTACAGCTTTTAAAAAAAGGGGCGAAGAAAAGGGTAACCAAGGTCCCCAACGGGGAAAAAAAGCCCTTCCCAAAAAATCCAGCGATGGAAGGGAAAAAGGGGATCAACACAGCAAGGGACCAAATTAAAATTACGTCAAAAATTTTCAGAAAAGGAACCGCAAAAATTTCAAAAGGGCCCCAATCCACAGAAGAAGAAACCTTGATTCTTTAAAGGGACAGCAATCCACAGATGAAAAAAGGGAAAATTTTATAAAGGGGAAAAGTTTTAAACCCTAGGAAAAAACCGCGATTCATAAAAAAACAGCAAAAACCCCCAGAGGGAAGGGCTGAAGGGTTCATTTAAAAAACAGGAAACCATTTGAAGAAGAAACCCCAGATTTATAAAATTCACAGCAATCCCCGATGAAGAACCGCGATTTTAAAAAAGAAAAGTTTAAAACCATTTGAAGAACCGCGATTTTACAAAAAGTACCCGCAAAACAATATTGAATTTCCCCCCGGGGGAAAAACCCAAATTTTACCTAAGTCCCCCGGGAAAAACAATTAAAAATTCGATTCGAGTTCCCTTTATTCCCAAAAAAAAATATTAACTTCTCCGTGGATTCACCCCTTTCAATTTTTTCACATCAAAAAATTCCGCCCCCGACCCCCACATGCGGTGGTACAATTAGGGGCCCATAATTTTTTTTTTAAGAGTTTTTAAATTTACTCTCGGCGAACCCAATTCCAAACCAAATTTTTTTAAAAATTTACATTTCCTGCTTCATTTTTCGCTGGTACCGTCTCAAAGTATCCCCCATCACAGTGAACATCGATGCCTATGACTTAAAAATCGCCTCTCCCCATAGTAAAAATTCGGAAAAAAAAAACGATGAATTTTTAAAAAAAAATTTTTTTCCTGGACACCAAATCTCGGCCGGGTTGTTCTTTCTCCCCTTTTCTTGTCTAAATTTTTATTTTTCGTCATTTTAGTTAAATATGTATTTTAAAATTGACGTCGTTTTTTACGTTGGGCGTCCCACAACACACACACCACGGGCCCGTACCCACCCCACCCTTTCCCCATAGATATAAGCCCACATACACACGTGTACATCACCAAACACCGTATACAGTTTTATAATTAATTTACACAATGTCAGGTAGGGGAAAAATAAAAGGTTCTCCCAGCCAAAAGCAAAGGGAGGAAATATTTAAAAAGGGGGGCAATTTTGGCCCCACCCCGGGTTAACAGTTTTCGACCGGGGGACTCCGAATGAGCTTTTTATAGTTTTTCCCGACAAGTAAAAACTTCAATAACCAAAAAATTTTCGATTTTCTACAAACTTTTTAGAGAGTAACGTAGGGGAAAAAGCCCGCCGCGGGTGCCAAGCCCATAGAGGAAAGTTGGGGAAAAAACAGGGCCCGGGGGTGAACGCGCCCCCTTTACAAAACCCGGGGGGGGCAGGTAAGCCTTTTTTGCTTAGTTTTCCCGGCCCCACCAAGGACCCCTGCAATATCCCATTACTTACTAGTCCCGGGCAAAGAAATTTTTTTGGGTTAAAGCGATGGGCTGATGTCACGGGCCGGCCAATCACCGCTAGATGAATCCCCTGATTAGTTTGTGACGACTTTTTTCCCCCCAGACTTGTGTTTTTCCCTTTCTCCTAGTGCTTTTGGCCCGGGGGTGAAAACGTTTTTTAGTTTTTTTGTGTTCGTTGATTTTATTTCAATTTTCGCTTTATAGTATTTTTCTGAAAATTTGAGATTGAAAATTTTTGAATACAAACCCCCGGGCCAAGTTCGGCGGGGTGCCCCAGGATTGGGTTTTTAAAATTTCTGTTCTTGACAAGTAAAGGGGCTTCAAAAAACCCAAAAAAAAAAAAGTTTTTCACAAAAAAGACATACTTTTTGGTAGGGTTTTCCGTTTTTAAAATAATTTAAAAACTTTTTGGGTTTTTTTAAACTAAGTTATATTTTTGACATTTTAAAACCGCCCACTTAAATTTTGGGCTAATTTCTACCCACAAAAAATATGGGTACGGGCAGGGCTGCACGAGGGTGAAACCTGATCGCTTAAATTTTCGGTGGCGAGGGCGAGCGCCTTTTGTTCCACGCGCACGGCCTGCTTACAAACTGCGACCAAAAAAACAATTTAAAACACCCCTTTGGGGGCCGGTTTTTGCGAAAGTTTAGGGCGTCACGTGTCACTCCCCTTGTGGGGGCCCCGCAGCAAGACCCGGGTTTTTATTGTCATTTTACTTGGGGGCGTTGGGGGTTGAAGGTGGGGTGTGTTTTTTGTGAGAAGGGTATTTACCGGGGTTTTGTGCGGTTGGGTTTTTTTTATTTTTAAAAATTTTGGGTCCCTGGCGAACAAAAAGGGAGTGGGGGGATTTTTAAGTGACAATTTGACGACATGTGAGTTCCATGCACAATTTGTTTTGGGGGGTTTTTTTGGTTTAGGTTTGAGAGCGGCAGGGCCCTTTATTAAGTAAGAAAATACCCGCCCCTTCCCTTTAAACCCCCCAAAAGGAAAAACTTTCTGGGTTTTTTTATGGGAGCAAGCCCAAAAAAAAAAAAAGTTGGGCCCCCAAAGGGAAAAACCCCCACCAATACTTGAAAAACAAAAGAGGTTGATGTTTGGGAAAGACAGTTTTGGAAAAAAAGTTTTCGTTTTTGGGGCAGAGGAAATAAGGCCTTTTCTGTTGCTATTGATTAAAATGAAGGAGGGGGTTTAGACAGCTTCAAAAAGGAGGAACACAACAATGTGGGTTTTTTTTTGCAAAATGGTTGGTTTTAGAAAGACCTTCAAGGGGGCCCTTTTTAAAGAAAAAGGGGGCAGTGGGGGCGCATTCCAAAAAAAGGGGATGAGTGGGGTTTTAAGAGCAATTGTTTGGGATTTCCCCCTTTATATTTTTGCAAACTAAGAGAGATTGTGTTTGTTGAACCATTTTCTAAAAGGTTTTCTACGTCGGTTCCTTTTTTTCATAGAAAATCTACGCTATGAGGAAAAAGGGTTTGAATTTAAGGTTTTTTAAGGGGTGAGGGGGATTAGAAATTATTGGACTTCTTCCTTTCAAGAACCAATAAAAACTCCAAAAAAAATCCCCTCAAAGGCCGCCGCCGTGAGGAGAAATAGCGCTCTAACCCCGGCGGGGCAAAGGGCACAGTTTGGGAAGCCCTTTCTTCAAACGCCCCCCCCTAGGCGGTTAAAAGGGCACGGGGGCCCGCCCTTTTTTTTCGCGCTTACCTAGAGCCCGGGCAAAAAATTATTTGCAGTGAGTCAGACTTTTTTTTGTGCTTTGTCGCTTTGCTGTTTACGCTTCATGTTCAACGTCCTGTTTCTTTCCGGCCCCCCGTTACAAACTTTTTGGGGTGCCTTTTTAGGCGGCCGGCGGGTTTTCTTTATACAATTGTCTTGTTTTATTCAAAACAGGCTTTTGTTAAAATTTCACTGGTGGTGCTTTGAAAAATTGCAACCCAAAAAAGGCCCCAAAGCTCACAAAAACGCAAGCCGTCTTGCCCAAATGGTGTTAAAAATGTCAAAAAAAAGCTTTTGTGTACCCCCACCCAACCCCCCACCCCCCAAATCACCCCCAAATTTCTTAATTTTTGTTTTTAATTAAGTCACCCCAAAATTCTTAATTTTAAATTTTAATTTAAATTATTCAAGTTTTTAATAAGTTTTTGAATTAAGTTTTTAATTTTAAGGGTTTTTTGATTAAGGTTTCCCCAAAATTGTAATTAAAATCTTTCCCTTTTTGTACAACCATTTTCTTATTTAAGTTATCTTATAATTTTCAAAAAAAAAAAATCTATGTTTTTTCTTAAATTTGTAGGTGTTTTTAATTTTTGTTTCACCCAGCCTCAAAAAAAAAAGTCTTTTTTGAGGATGTCTTGCTCGCGTTTTTTGGCGGGGTAAAATTTGGTTTAGCATTTGATTTTTAATGAAGTTCTTACATCCTAAGCAACCTTTGAAATTTCAATTTTTGGTCTATGGAAATTTTCTTTTATGACCCCTGTTTTTATTTATTTATTCAATTTTTTTTTAACAAATAATAATCCCAAAGATCTATTTTTATCAAAAAAAAATTTAAAAAATTATTGCCCTTTTAAAAGGATCCCAAAAAGGAAACTTTTGTTGTTGGCGGTTTTTTGGGGTGCAGTTGTCTTTTTCTGTATTTAGTGGTTCCCGGTTGGTTTTTTAAATTTTTTGTTTTTTGGTTTTTCCCTTTGGGTTTTATTTTTTTATAAAACCCTTTAAAAACTGCCCCCCCCAGCAGCAATGGCGCCCAAAAAAGGCAAAAAGTTTTAAGTTCAATAATTTCCCTGAAGACTTTGGGGCCCCCGAATCGCATTTGGGGTTTTTTTTAGCGGGCATTGAATTTAAAATTGTTTTGGGTTTGGGGGTGTTATTTTTTTCTGTTAGTTAATTTTTGTAACATTAATTTTTTTGGGCGGGTTTCCCTTGCTAAATTTTTTTCCTGCTTCAAAAACGCCCCGGTTTTAGGTTGGGTTTTTACTGGGCCCCACCTGATTCAGTGTTTTTTTTGATTCTGCTTTTTTTTCTGGCTTGGTTTTTTTCTTTCCACCCCGGTTCAATGTTTTTTTGGGGTTTTTGCTGTTTTTTCTGGCTCGGCCCCTTTTTTTTGGAAATAAATTATTGATTAAAAAAAATTAATCCCTTTTTTAAATTTGCGGCGATAATTTAAAGTTTCCAAATCTGTTTTTACAGATCACACCCTAGAGACTCTAATGAAATTTGTTTTAAAAAATGGATCCTGCGTTTAAATATACTTAAAAATTTTTTTTCAGAATCAATGGGGCAAAATTTTGACTAGTTTAGTGTACAAACTTAAAAACCGTTTTGCCCGAACTTTTTAACCCTTCTTTAATTTGGGTTTGGGTTTCATTTCCTGTTTGGGTTCCCTTTTTAAAGTCTTGTGGAAAAAATCTGCTGAATTGTTCTATGCTGAAAATTTATTTTCCCAGGAACTGTTTTGTTTTTCCACATGGTTTCCAAAGGGAAAACAGTCTTTCTTTTTTTGGAATTTAAAAGCTTGCTCATCAACCCGGTCATTTGTTTAAAACATAAGTTAGGAAGGTTTAAAAGATCATTTGCTGTTTAATTTTTTTTTTTAAAATTTTAATTATTTTATTTTTTAAAAAAGAGCGCCGAAAAAACTGTTGCCAACCTTGTTACCATTCTGCTGTTATTGGAGGTCTAAGTGTTGGATTTCTCAAAGCTTGGTAAAAGCCTGTTAAAAATTTAAAAAAAAACTGATCTTGGCCAAAATAGACTTTGAGGGTTCAGCAAAGCAATTTGCTATTTTTTAAAAAAGCTTCATTTTCTACGAAAAATTTTTTGTTAAACAAGGAATTTAAATTTTTGAGTAAAATAAAAATGTAAAAAAAAAAAACATTTTTAAAAAAAAAGGGTTTACCGAATGATTTTGGGGCGCTGTGGTGAATGCGCTCGTTTTAGTGGAAAATAATTAGAAAATTTTTAAACTGCGGGGGTGAAGGCGAGAGAAAAAGGGCATAAAAAAGCTATGGAGCAACTACTGCAGCACAAAATCACTATGAAAGCCCGAGGTTTTTAGCATTAGATTTTTTTTAATAACGCACTGAAAAAACGGGGCATGCAGCTTACACGTTTTTTTAAAATGGTTTTTCAAGCAATAAAAGGGGGTTTTATCTTGTAAAAAGGGAAAACCCCTCGAGCATTGCCCCCCCCAAAAAATTTAGTGGGGCTTTTATCAGCCATCAGAAAAAACAAAAGATGAAGAAATCGGGTTTTTTTGTCTTTGGGTTTTTCCCTTTGTGTATTTTTTTGTATAAAAATTGGCTGAATAAAAAAAGAACCCAAAATCTATTATTCGCCAAAAAAGGGTTTTTGGAAGGGAATCACGGCAATAAAAAAAACTTTTAAACCAAGCAGCGGGAAATCAGGAAAACAAACGCGAAAGAATGGTTATCTAAACAAGCGATTTTGGGAAATTTATTTACTGCCCCCTAGACGAAAATTAAAAGAGGGCCGCACTTTGTGAAAACAATTCCCCAAAAGGGCCCCATCAAAAGGACCCTTCTATATTTACCCTCTGATACGATTAGACGAAAAAGATTTAAGTACGCACTCACAGTCATTGACATGGCTTCAAGGTACAAAGATGCTGAACCATTAACACAAAAGAGTGCTTCTGCTGTTGCTGTTGCCATGCAACTGATATACCAACGAGGCCCCTTAACTTATCCTCGCATGATTCAAGTTGATGATGGAAAAGAATTTAAAGGCCAAGTGAATCAATTATTGTTAAAACTAGAGTTACCATTAAAAGAGGCATTCCAGGAGTTCACAGATCACAGGCTTTGGTTGAAAACTTTAACAAACAGTTATCTGAAAGACTTTTCCCCTACCAGTATCACAGAGAGCTTATTGACAATTTTCTCGCAACACAGAATGGGTTAGAAGATTGCCTCAGTTTTGCGCGCAATGAATAATGAAGAATTTAAAGGGTTAAAACCAGTACAAGCAATCAAAAGAAAAACAATAAATGTTGTTGAAGGAGAGTCTTCATCCGGCAAACTATTACGTTTGGATTGAAAGTAAGGTTACCTTTATTTACGGGGGAAGCAGAAGGGGACACTCGCATCAGGGCAACAGATCCAGTTTGGAGTTTTGATCCATATGAAATAAAAGAATTGTAAAAATGAATCCGCCCGTGTTTATTTACGAGAAACTGACACAACAAAACAACCAGCTCCTCAAAGATCTTTTGTGAAGGAAGAACTGCAGATAATCCCACCAGGACACAGTTCCGCTTAATTAATTTACGTAAATATATTTGAGTTTAAAATGGAAGCTCAGAAGGAAGCGCAGAACGAAACAAGAATGGTAAAGGAAGAGACCTTGAAAATGATACGGGAATCATTTCATTGCGTGTAATGCTATTAAGAAAACATTTTCGGGGATTAATCAATGCATGCTAAATCATCCAGATCACTACAACTCAAACCCCAAATTGGGGAAAAAGAATATCTTGAAATAATAAAAAAATTCGAACGCATCAAGCAAACATGAGAAAAGATTTAAATGAATTTGATGAAGCTATGATTGATCTTATAATAAAAGTTGATGAAAATATAAACCCCCTGTTTATGCGGTCCTCCAGTGCCCAATTGCATATGAAAACTCTGGATCAACAAATACTCGTTTTGTGTTTGTTCTATCTAATGACTTCTTTGTTACAACAGTTGTGTTGATCTCATTAGATTAGATCGCAGTTTTACGTTGTCATGATGAAAGTCTTATTGCCAAACAATGCTTCTTTGTAGTTGTCATGTGATATGTTTGACTGCACAACACTGCGAGATATTCCTTTTGCTTTCTTAATGATTTTCTCCTGGCTCGAAATACTGTACATTTGCGACCTTAAACCAATAAACTCCTTAATCACCTTTCCAGATAATTCATCCTTCATCTTCCTAAAACCTTCTTATTAACGGATAAATGTAAAGGCGAATCTTTAGGGTAATCAGATGTATCATACCATCCTGCATGTCCTTTCGCTACTTCGATTTCCATGTCTTTATAGATGTCTTCAGTAGGGATATCTATAACAAAACTATCTGTATCTGTGTAAAGTACTCTAGACTCTGGATACAAGGGCTTAAAGTAGTCATAAAGAAATTCTAACATCAAAAGCTTTGATAATTCTAAACAGTAAACCAATAAATACAGGCTTGTCTAATTTGACTTTCTTTTTTTTCATCATTATGCCAAAAAGCTGATCATGAAATCTTCTAAAGTCCTGATAATTTGGCTTTGAAGTCAGCTTAATTGCTTCGTTCTCTTTGGTGACCAATCTGACATCTTTACGCTTGTGCGGATTTTCCATAGTCTTTCCAAAACAGCTGTTGTTCATCAGCTTGAAAAAATCTTTTTCTGAAGCATCTGTGGATTTAGTTCTGAGATCAGTGTTCTTCATGATGTATGGTTTCATGAACTGTTCTTGATCAAAAGCAATTATGCGATGAACTGCTGTCAACTTCAACCCATGTCTTAAATAAAATTGCAGAAGTCTGTAATGACAGACATAATTTTTTTTGCCGCGAAGATTAGGCACAAGTTTAGGCGGCTCTCTTGGATTCATCTTTAGACTTTCTGCTGCTAATGGATAGTCATTATGGAGGTCATGGAGTTCATGAGGATATTCTAAGTCAACTTCTAGAATGTATCCACGCTGTTGATCAGGCGCCAAACTGCCCAACCACTTTAATGCCTTTTGAATATTTTTTGGATTGTCTTCTGTGTACATTTTAAAGTTGCGTAATGGAAGGGATTGCGCCATAGCCCAACCATACAGATTGTTTGCATCTAAATACATGAGATAGTTAGACCTTTTACTTGGATCATAGTCGTCCAAGTATTTGTTGTTTGCTTTACAGTAATGATGCGACGCCATACTAATTCCCCCACGCAACCCGTTTTCAATCATCTGATCATTGGTAAATCTGACAATAAATCAATCTGTACTCCAGAAAATTTTAAGAAAGCATCCAACTCATCCCGGGCGCAGAAATGTAATGCGCGGGATCCAGGTTTATATGTTTCATGCAGGTCTTTCTATAATTTTAAAAGACGTCCGCCAACAAACAAACGTCGGCATTAAATATGAATCATGATAGTCTCCATCGTTTTACACTCTTAACTTCTGCCAGGGCATCTCGAGCATGTTGGTAATCGAATCACTGTTTGTCCTTTCCTCTAAGGCTAGAAAAAAAACGCGCCTTTAGGGGAAGTGTTTCTTCATCACCTTTCCCAACTGTTCATGTATCATAAGGGTAAACGCCCTTTCTAACAAAGGTTGGGTCAAATATTCTTCCGTTATTGGCAGGACTTTAAGGACATAGCCAGCGACTCTAATAAACCCCATCATGTGCTGCATAGAGTCATAAAAAGACTTGTTATTAAAGTGAAACACATGTACTTTTCTGATGACTGTGCAATGCATGACACCCTGAAGGCGTCATCTACTGCTTGAAATTATAAGATGAGGTCGTAACCTCGAAGTTATGAAAAAAGATGGGCAGCTTCCTTGTCTTAGGATCAAACTTTAGTTGAAGATTGCATTTACTGTGCGCCGCTCCTCTGAACTTTCCGCTAATGTGATCTGGTTCTTTACTGTCGGATTCTCTGCGTCTGAGAGAGGCCTAAACCGCAACCCAACAGTGAGTGGCTGAGTCATACTTTCTTGGTCTTCGGGCGCCCATTATGATTTCAGATAAATTCAGATTATTAGAACAGGCTTTAGGGCACTTGCTGCATGCGTTCTAAGAAGTATTCTGCGCTTTTGGGCCCCTCTATATAATTCTGGCTTTGAATGAACGCCATCGACCTGACAATGATAAAGGGCAAATGAACAAATCTGATGATTACTCATTAAGACTGTTTTTCGAAGTTTTTGTGGCCCCGGCCCTCTAAGGAACAATAAGCGACTCGAAGTCTGCGAAAAACTACGTATGGAGAATTTTGCTGTTTTTTCCAGTTCTTAAAAATAACTTTGATCCGGGCGGGGGGGTGTAATTAGTTCTGTATTACAGTCTACAAAACTTTTACAATGTTTTATATGTTCACTCGCGGCTTGAACAGATGGAATTCTTGTTAAACATTTTCTACAGAATTCTTGTTTGCGTCTTTGTTTTGAAGTATGTGCTTTAGTCTACTCATTGTTGTATCAATGTTTTAATGCGGTAGCCCTGTTGGCGAAGACATTAGGAGTAAGTCCACATGGCTTTTGGCTGGTTCCCCTATTGTCGGGCTGTCTTTAGACCCCCTAATAGGCACCAATTTGTTTCCTCTCCAGTGTTTTAACATTAACAGTTATTGGTTTGTTTTGTTCTTCAAACTGATCAATGGAATCCGTGCTAACGGGAAAAGGATATTCCACAAAAGTTAAGATCATTGATGTAAGGTTCTAGTTAGACACTCTCTCTGCGTTTTTAGCAACGTGATGCAACCTGCAAGAACGCACCACATAAAACATTTGTTTGTCTGAATTTCTTTATGTTTAGAACTGCTCTTTTTGCGACTAATGCTGGAGGTAGTGGAATGTAAGACCTGCTACAATCGGCGATACTTAGACTGTTTTAATTAATCTCTAAGACTTCGCCCTTGACCAACCAGAGCCTTTTCATTTTGGCTTCTTCGCGGCCACATCAAACTGCGTAAGCAGTTGGTCTTGCCCAACCAGGTGTTAAGTCATTATGAAAAAGGGAATAGTCTGTTGTTTAGTGGGAGACCCAGACTTCTAGATTTTCTTCATTTATTGTTACATAGTCGTTTAAACAAGCTAACTTTATTTTAAACTGGGGGGTCTATTGTTAGTTTACCTGGAACTTGAGAAATAGCATGAGCAACATTTGCCGTCGCTTGCTGGATAAATGACTTCTAAATCAATATCATTCAGGGGCTCTGAAAACGCTCTCCCTCAAGCATTCCTTTCAAACAATTCGTCTGGTCCTTCATAGTCTTAGCCATGTTGATTTCTTTTCTAACTCAAAATATTTATTTCCTTTTAAAAAAAATAATTAATCAGAATAAATATCAACGGTTTTTTGTGCTTGGACTCATAAACTAAAGTATAACACCCTTTGGCGTTGTTACTGTGAGCTGTTTAGAAACAGAGTTTAATGTTTCGTTTACTTTTTTAAGCATTCCTTTTTTATCTGCTCGGCGTCTGGCTGTTGAGAAAAACTTGCCCGGCCTTTCTTGAAGATCAAACTTTTGTCTTTTATAGCCCTCAAAATCGGCCTTAAACGATTAAATTCTTCGTCCTTTGATGTTGAGTCAACAAAGTGTTTTATTTATTGTCAGTTTGAACGAACTAATTTTTAGTGTTATTAGTTGAACCATAGCTGTGTGCTTTTGGAGTTTGTTTTTATTTTTTTGCTGCAGCACCTACAGCTAATGAACACAGGCCAAGAGCTAAAGACAAACCACCTAGAGGTAAAGCTGGGGGGCGCACCTACGCCTGTTGCTAGAGGCCTACACTTGTTCCTGCTGATAGAGCATTATAGTTGATGTTCCAGTATTAACATATGTTACAGCATTAAAGGCAGCAGAATACCTTCGTTTGGTTTTGCTGTATTTTGAAAGGTCCTGCTCTAGTTTTTTGTTGCATTTGTGTAATGTTGGTTAATCTGAAGGTTTTTATGTCAGGGGGGTATCTCTTCTCTTGGCAACTCTGGCGCTGTAGGCAATTTTGGATAAACCTGAACAGACATGCTTTTTTTAAAGTAAAAATATATTGTATTGTATATCTTTTAATCTGTTTTTCTTGAATATTCAGCTGCGCATCATATATTAAAAACAAATGTGCATTAACTGGTTTATCGCCATCTTTTTCTTATCAATTTTAATGTTTATTCCGTCTTTAACAGTTCCCCCCACTTCCTTTCAACTGATTATCCTCTGTCGATCTTTGGTCAAACCATAACCGTATTTTGTTGTTAAAAATTTTCAAGTCTAACATTGTGAAGGTGTAGATCTTAGGGCACAAGGTCTACCGTTGGATTTCTACCCCCCCCCCCCCAAACAATTTTCTTATTTCATCAAAATGCTGTAAGGTTTAAGCCCGCTAGCGTAGATTTGGTTAGGGCTACCCTCAATCGAACATTGTACTTTCGTTATTTTAGGATTAATAAACTTTTCACTTCCTCTTTTGAATGGTTCTTCATCTTCACACAGCAATAAAATACCTTTAAGCGATCTTGCCGCGGCACTAAAACTAAAATTCCATATAGTGTCTGCCTGCTTCTAGGATATGTTGTATGATGAATCACTCTTTCGTAATATATTGCTAATTTGACTGATATTGTTGCTCAATCAGCCTCGCTAAGTTAGGTTGCTAACAAAGTCAAACTCTAACGAGATGTCAGAAATGCTGTACTTTGCTTCGTGGCTTGATGATCTGATAACACGTTTGTATTCATTAAAAGTTAGTTCATTGACAATCTGTCTTTTAATGCTCCTTGAAAGTATGGCGCATGCGCACTTAACAACTCAAATCCAAGGGATGGAAAAGCGATTTCCATACGCATAACTTCAGCTACATACTTTTTGCCGTTTTTTAGGATCTGCGGCGCCTATTCTATGTTTTAGTGCTTCTTCATTTTCGATTCCTTGAAACCCAAGATCAGCCCTTTCATTCCCGGTTTTGCCATAGATCAGATAATTTTAAAAAAATGTCTGCATTGTGTAAAGAAAATATTTCTTGCCCCTCAAGTTTTATGGAATTTTCTTACGATTGCCCGTCCTAGATTCTGGACAAATGTCTGTTTGGGTCTGTTGCTGATTCGAGTTCTATTTTGAAAGTAAGTTTTCGCAGAGCCCGGCACAATCACTTCATCCGCTCCTAGGTCTGGAAATTTGACAGTAAGAATTTGTCTGCATCAATAGTAGATGGATTATTTGGAACAGTAATATTCCGTTTAAATTTTCCCCTTTACGCCCAAAAGGGCTCTTTCAGTCTTCTATGCGGGCCAAGAAAATTTAACCATTGTTTGCAACATTTTTATAAAACAAAATTAAAAAAATTAATTATTTAAAAACATGGCAGGAATTGAAGGTGAAGAAGATTATGATGTTTTTGATCCTGGAGACGACATGAGTGAAATGATCCTTGATACAACATCGCTCAACGCTTTAATGCGGCATGAAATAACAGAAAGTAAGGCCAGATCATTTTACCAAAGTTTAGGCCTAGAACCTCCCGAATTTATAGACCAAATGATTTTGAATTAAAAGATGACCATTGTTTGTAAGGGCGATCAAGGCAACTTGTTCGGCTTACAACTAAACCCGACCCATCAAAGTTTTTAAAAAAGAGTACAATTAGACAAAGGCTCGGTGTGAGCGAACAACTGCCTTGGCATTACTAAACCAAAATTAGATGAGGAGGCTGTTTCTAAACTTCAAAACACACTGCAGGAACTCCCGACAGATAACCAAAAGCAAAACATGGAAATTAAAGAATTAAATCAATCGGCAGACGAATTAATAAATGCAATAGAAGCAGAAAACCAGTTTTTCAGAAGAAACAGCATTAAAGACTATACACGACTCACCGTACCCATGCGAGAAAATAGCGGCCTTGATCATGCTTTAAGAACCATTGAGGCGAATTAACAAACAATTTAGCAAAAACTGGGTGGAAAAACGATGAGCATATAAAAAGAGAAAAAGAAAAATCGTTGAGGCTGATGACGCCAACTTAGGGCATGATATTAAAAGAAAGAAAAACCCAAAGATAAAGATCTTGAACAAGAGAGTCAGCAAGACAAGAAGTGTTGTTACTAACCGAGAACAATTACGAACTCAAGTGAGCAGAATAAGAGAAACTATCCAAAGAATTTTATATGAAGACACAACGCTAGCAGAACGAATTTCGAACACTGTTTAGAGAGCAAGGAGTCACATTTAGCAAGGGGTTATAACGGCCTTAGGATTTGCAATAAGTACACTGGTGATGGCTATTACAGGCGGCGGTGGTCAAAGTTCAGTACCTCCACCCCCATCGCCTCCACCTGATAAATCATGGGGAAAAAAAGCTTGATCATCTTGCGGGTTTATTAAAAAAATTAGCCCGTAAAGCTATAGACTCTTTACCGGGTAATATTTGGGGGTGTTGTTAGCTGGCTTTTGTCTATGCTAGCAAAGTAGTTGGCTTTATGGCCGAGCACTTATGGGCATTAGTTCTCTTAATAGTTGGGTTAATTTTTAGTTTAAAATAAAGACCAAGTAATCCTAGGCCAGTTAATCCCGAACAAGCGCTGTCTTTTCTATTTATGGTCATCGCGAACAGAGTCCCCGTCTTCAAAGGCCTTTAGGCTTTGGACCTTGGGGATTGGATGACTTATTCTTGGGGGGTCATCTTGTTTGGTTACTGCTTGCAATATTTTCTGGCTCAGAATTTATTTCGTTTTTTCCGACCTTCTGTTCATTGCCTGCCCCAAGGATTTTATTATTGTAGTTTATTTTGTTCCCATCTGGAGCCTGAGGTCAGAAGGCAGCATGTTATAAACCAGTGCCAACAGCAAAGTCTACTTTCGATCTTGGGGTATTGTAAAAACATTTTGGTACCTTTTAATACTTGAAGGTAAATCAACTGTAGAATTAATGGCGTCTCTAAATTTGCTAAGTATTGTTTTTGTGCGTCAAAGCCAGTAGAAGGATCGGTTATGCTCGATGTTGTTTGTGCTTGCGAACCTAGCAAACACCAAACGTAAGTACGAACAGAGTCGTTTATTCGTTCTATTCCTGCTTTAGTTAGGCCCTTAGAAGTGTCTAAGATAAATGTTGTCCATGCTGTTTTATGCTCTTGCTCTATGGACCCGAGGTGAACAGTTGTGCCTGAAGAAAAGATGTGTAGGAGGATTCCAGTCATACTTATACTTTCTGTGCACGCCCCAAAAATAAGGGGTGCCTAAGCCATAATTAAGATCCGACTTTTGTCTAAAGTCTGTCTTAACATTAATATTGAATTCGTTACAGATCCTTTCAAAAGCCTTCATGTCTATTCTGTTGCTGAATGGATTAAACTTTTATCATTTGGTAATGGCGCTCGCAGTTCATCAAAATACGTCGAAGGTGTAATAAAAATGAAATCTATACACTGACCTCACCAAAGGATCAGGATGATTTAAGTGATCAGTCATACGATACTCCACACCCAGTTGATGCACAAAAACACAGCAAAGTTTAACGGGTTTCTGATAAAACTGCATCGGATGACTAAACACACTTTCGCGATGTAGTCTTTTTTAATAGGGGGTTAAGATATCTGCTTAATGGAGTACTCACCTTTACTTGAAAGGTGTCAGTCTGGGTCACAGAAATGTCGGGGGTGTCAGTTGTTATATTTTTAAGTATTGTAGTGCGGCCCAGCAGAATATTTTGCATCAGTAATTTAAATGCGCTCATTTTTATTTCGTTTAAAAAATGTTTGTAACAATAACAACCCAAGACCGTCCTTCGTTTTTAGAACATGCTATTGAAACAATTGCGGGCCAAGACGGTCGCGCTCCATGAAATATTTTACAAAGTCGTATGGTTTAATATAAGCAAAGCCCAAAGGAGAATAATAAGGTTCTAAAAGTTGACAAAACAGGGCTAAAGTTAGCCAGTTAACAATACCTGATGGTTATTACGGGTTTTGCTCACTAAAAGAAGCAATGAGTAACTTTGACATTACTCTCAAACTTAACAATGCAAATCTAAAACAATGTTAACATTCAAGCCTGAAGAAGAAGGAGGTTACTATTTGATAAAGAGCTAGCTAAAATGTTAGGCTTTGCAGCTGACAATTATAGATTTAGAGTTACACCAAACAAAACTACTTATGAGGGAGAAAATCCGCTCGATCTTGCATTACATTCATTACTCTATGTTCATTTGGACGAGCTAAGCACTGAGAAAACTTATATGATGGAAGGCCTCAACTGTTTTAAGAGCTCTTCCATCAGGGAAAGCTGCATATTGCGATTATGAAATTATACAATTCCTAATTTACAGTTTAAAAGATTAGTTTGTGGGAGGGTCGGATCATTTAAGTAAAAATTGCAGACAAAACAGGAAAGTCGTGAAATGTGATAACCTGCACATTGTTTTGGAAATAAAATAATAAGGTGTACTAAAAAATGTCGCGTGGACCAGAAGAATCCGGAGTTACATTAGCGCCTGTGAGGTGTATAACTTTAGAACTAAAAGACCTTGCAGACGTTGCGGACTTTGAACAGAATGGGAGATAGCGCTTTGTATGGTTTTGAGTACACTAAAGATGGTGATTATAAACGCAAAGAGGTTGGCGACAGCAAAAAGTTTCCTAAAAATAGAACAACTGCGCAATCTAGAAGCAAATAATGTTGGCCAGTAATGAATAAAATATTTCGAAACCTGACCCCAAATGGCATTAGAACATATTGAATGGGAAATAAATTTGAATTCATAAGCCCATTTTACATTTTTTAGCCGTCAAAAAGTTTTAGAAAGCACTCAACTCTGGCCCTTTACATAAAATCTTGCCCAAAGCAATATCGAAAAGAGATTGAAATCGCCGTTTGGGAAAA
>JAFLJL010001882.1:0-7500 GCA_018398815.1 Conus ventricosus | reverse complement strand
GGGGACAGAGAGTAGCCTTATCATGGGATTTCAGTGGGAAAGGGGACAGAGAATAGACTTATCATGGGCAAAGAGTAGCCTTATCATGGGATTTCAGTGGGAAAGGGGACAGAGAATAGACTTATCATGGGATTTCAGTGGGAAAGGGGACAGAGAGTAGCCTTATCATGGGATTCAGTGGGAAAGGGGACAGAAAATAGCCTTTTCATGGGATTTCAGTGGGAAAGCGGACAGAGAATAGCCTTATCATGGGCAGAGAGTATCCTTATCATGGGATTTCAGTGGGAAAGGGGACAGAGAATAGCCTTATCATGGGCAGAGAGTAGCCTTATCATGGAATTTCAGTGGGAAAGGGGAGAGAGAATAGCCTTATCATGGGATTTCAGTAGGAAAGGGGACAGAGAATAGCCTTATCATGGGATTTTAGTGGGAAAGAGGACAGAGAGTAGCCTTATCATGGGATTTCAGTGGGAAAGGGGACAGAGAGTAGCCTTATCATGGGATTTCAGTGGGAAAGGGGACAGAGAATAGCCTTATCATGGGCAGAGAGTAGCCTTATCAGGGGATTTCAGTGGGAAAGGGGACAGAGAATAGCCTTATCATGGGATTTCAGTGGGAAAGGGGACAGAGAGTAGCCTTATCATGGGATTTCAGTGGGAAAGGGGACAGAGAATAGCCTATCATGGGATTTCAATGGGAAAGGGGACAGAGAATAGCCTTATCATGGGCAGAGAGTAGCCTTATCATGGGATTTCAGTGGGAAAGGGGACAGAGAATAGCCTTATCATGGGCAGAGAGTAGCCTTATCATGGGATTTCAGTGGGAAAGGGGACAGAGAATAGCCTTATCATGGGATTTCAGTGGGAAAGGGGACAGAGAGTAGCCTTATCATGGGATTTTCAGTGGGAAAGGGGACAGAGAATAGCCTTATCATGGGATTTCAGTGGGAAAGGGGACAGAGAGTAGCCTTATCATGGGATTTCAGTGGGAAAGGGGACAGAGAGTAGCCTTAACATGGGATTTCAGTGGGAAAGGGGACAGAGAATAGCCTTATCATGGGCAGAGAGTAGCCTTATCAGGGGATTTCAGTGAGAAAGGGGACAGAGAATAGCCTTATCATGGGATTTCAGTGGGAAAGGGGACAGAGAATAGCCTTATCATGGGATTTCAGTGGGAAAGGGGACAGAGAATAGCCTTATCATGGGATTTCAGTGGGAAAGGGGACAGAGAATAGCCTTATCATGGGATTTCAGTGGGAAAGGGGACAGAGAATAGCCTTATCATGGGATTTCAGTGGGAAAGGGGACAGAGAGTAGCCTTATCATGGGATTTCAGTGGGAAAGGGGACAGAGAATAGCCTTAATCATGGGATTTCAGTGGGAAAGGGGACAGAGAATAGCCTTACATGGGCAGAGAGTAGCCTTATCATGGGATTTCAGTGGGAAAGGGGACAGAGAATAGCTTTATCATGAGCAGAGAGTAGCCTTATCATGGGATTTCAGTGGGAAAGGGGACAGAGAATAGCTTTATCATGGGATTTCAGTGGGAAAGGGGACAGAGAATAGCCTTATCATGGGATTTCAGTGGGAAAGGGGACAGAGAATAGCCTTATCATGGGATTTCAGTGGGAAAAGGGGACAGAGAATAGCCTTATCATGGGATTTCAGTGGGAAAACGGGGACAGAGAGTAGCCTTATCATGGGATTTCAGTGGGAAAGGGGACAGAGAATAGCCTTATCATGGGATTTCAGTGGGGAAAGGGGGTACAGGCAGAATAGCCTTATCATGGGATTTCAGTGGGAAAGGGGACAGAGAATAGCCTTATCATGGGCAGGAAGGGAAGAGATAGCCTTATCATGGGATTTCAGTGGGAAAGGGGACAGAGAGTAGCCTTATCATGGGATTTCAGTGGGAAAGGGGACAGAGAAATAGCCTTATCATGGGATTTCAGTGGGAAAGGGGACAGAGAAAAGCCTTATCATGGGATTTCAGTGGGAAAGGGGACAGAGAGAAAAGCCTTATCATGGGCAGAGAGTAGCCTTATTATGGGTTTTCAGGCAGGGAAGTCAATAATGAGGAAGAATGTAAAAAAAAACCCATACCCTCCAAAATAAAAAAAAATACAAAAAAAAAAAGAGAAACATGACTCTAAAAGGCGCCATGACTAAATTATAAGCTGTGGCAAAATACATTTTCTTTGTATTTTTTTGTGGAGCTGGAAAAATAAAGGTATAGCACAATAGGAAAGGCAGAAAACACAAACACACAGCACACCAGCACACACACACACACACACTGCAACACACACACACACACACACACAGAGAGAGAGAGAGAGAGAAGAAGAGAGCAGAGAGAGAGAGAGAGAGAGAGAGAGAGAGAGAGAGAGAGAGAAGAGAGAGAGAGGAGAGAGAGAGAGAGAGAGAGAGAGGAGAGAGAGAGAGAGAGAGAGAGAACTCAAGACTCAAAGACTCAAATGTTTTATTCTTAAAGGCCTTAGAATGGGGATGCACATAATAAATCATGTCGAAAATTGATCTTGGTATTCTTTATGTTACATACATAGTTCGCTTTTTGAATGCTTTATATAAATAAATCGCTAACTTTTTAACCGTGTTTTCATTTGATGACGACATTAACAAGGTTAATTTGAAAAGGCATGGATTATTGAAGTACTTTCTTGAGATGAATTCCTGTCTAAGTTCATCTAGTACTGGACAAGTCAATACAAAATGAACTTCATCCTCTTTTGCATTTCGACACAAAGGACAGATCAAATTTCCACTACATGACTGTCTGTAACGCAAATAATGAGTAAAGAGATCGGAAACACCAAATCTAAACTTAGCCATGATGCGTTTTAAATGTTTGTCCATTTTCATTGATATATATACAGGTAAACATCGTAGATTATTGTACGTTCTATACAATTCAAATCTGTCACTATTCTGTACATGACAATTCCAATTTTGCCAACTACAGTCAACGAGTCTTTCTCGGAATACCTGGATAAAAGCATTCATATCACCAGCACCTTGGTTCATCCATACAAATCCGAAACCATATTCACACAGTTTCACTCTCACATTAGTCACCCAGTTTTTCTTACCTCTGTCGTCCAATTCTAACAACATTCGATATGCTTTATATGGGAATCTGTGACCTTGCATCTGAGTAATTTTCAGCCAATATCGAACACACTTAATAATGGAATTCAAATATATAGGAAATCTAGCCGTTTCACCATAAACCAAATCATTTGGCGTTTGCAATGATACACCAAGAAATCTCTTCAAAGCAAACAGATGTAACTTTTCACAATGTACTGCAGCAACTGCATCAAGGCCCCTACTTCAGCTCCGTACTGTACCATAGGTTGAACCTGGCTATCAAAATAACTTCAAAAACAAAGTAAGGGAATCGTTATTTAGCATTGATAATTTTTTTAGTATGCACAGTAACGCATTTTATTTAGCTCTACTGGCCAAATCTTTGCAAGCGAAGACAAAACTCAGACGCGTTGAGAAGTATATTCCTAAGTATTTATACACATTGACAACAGGCATTGTAGACCCATTGTACACCCATCTTTCTCTCGCTGCTAAATATCCACCCTTTCTAAATACAATTATATTACTTTTTGCCATATTAACCTTTAATTCTAATGAAGCAGCAACTCTTTGCAAAGTGTTTAACTGGGTTTGTAATCCAACCACTGTTTCTGACACCAAGGCCACATCATCAGCCAAAAGAAGAATGAAAATTTCCACAACGTCATTATGAAATGTGCACCGTGCCTTCCACAATGTATAACCCCCTGTGTACGCCTTGGCTTAAGGCTGTGTCAGACCAATTGACATAGGCCAGAACACCAAGGCTACATCAAAATGTTGTTATGCTCTGCATAGTTATGTGGGGATTGTCTTCAGTCGTGACAAGCTCCTAGCATAACATTATCAGTCCCCCAAATCCCCCGAAGTCGGAGTGTGGCTGCCCATGTGGCGGGGTAATCAAAAACGGTCACACACGTAATGTTCTCATCCCCAGCTGATGCATTTGTGCCATAGTGTTCAAATACTTCGGCTGTTCGGATGATCCCTGGAGTCTTTTAGCCAGGGTACGACAACAACAACAACCTCCTGTGTTAGTTCATTAATGAATAAAGAAAACAGAACAGGGCTACAGACATCTCCCTGTTTCACACCAGAAGTGCAATTTATATAGTCTGTTAGAGCATCACCAGATCGCACTCTTGCTTTTACACAATTATACATACTTATAACACATTTATAAAGTTTTCCATGGATACCATTTTTAAACAGGATAGGCCACAGCAAGGTTCTATTGACTGAATCAAAAGCCTTCTCGAAGTCAATAAATGCAACATTATAATTTACGATTTAAGCAAAACTGTTTTTGAACAAATGCCATTAATGTGAACATTTGATCAACTGTAGAATAGTTTTTCTTGAACCCAGCTTGAAATTCCCCGGTAATGTTATTTTCTTCCACCCATTCCTGTAATCTCCTATTGATAATAGCACTGTACAGTTTACTGCCAACATTACACAATGAAATTCCTCTATAATTATTTGGATCGTTTGAATCACCTTTTTTAAACAATGGGATGACAATAGACTCGGACCAGCTTCTGGGATATACCCCTTGATCAAATAAGGAGTTAAAGAATTTAACAGAAAATCTAGAAATAAACTTGACTGGCACGCACTTTTTATCAGTTCACCGATAATTCCATCTGGACCAGCAGCTTTGCGAGGTTTTACCTTTCTTAGCGCGACTATAACTTCTTCTTTGGAAATTGGACGGTTTAGATTGTCATCGTCATGATCTGATTCATCAATGTAATTTCATTTCCCAGATCATTATGAGACCCCAGCGTTTCCTTCTAGCAGATCTCTGAAATGATGAGACCATGTTTCTAAACTTATATCATTTACGGGTTGCTTCCTTTTTCTGGAAATTTTGCGGACACAGTCCCAAAAATCTTTCTTATTATTTACAGACGTAAGTAATTCTGTCAACAGAGTATCATTATATTGCTTTTCTTTTCTCTTTAAAAGATGTTTATATTCTCGCCTAGCTTTGCAGTAGGCTACACGAGACGGTATTGACAAATAACGTCGATATCTGTTTAATAAATTACGAGCATTTCTTTTGTTAGCAAGACATTCCATATCATACCAGTCGTCTTCTTTCGACATTTTCCAATACTAACCTGTTTCTTCATACATTCCCCAGCCTCTTTTATACAAGAATTAAACACACTTAACGCTTCTTCGATATTATTATCAACCAGTCTTACTGCCTCTTGCATGCGCACTTGCATTTCATCGGAAAGGATTACATTTTTAAACAAATCAGCATGAGCTTCGCTCCAGACAAATTTTTCAATGGTGCAGCGCCTGTTGTTTACCTGTACGGGCTCACAGTTATGACATGAGGAAGCGAACTTCAATTCTAAAGGCATGTGGTCAGACTCTGTTCTCTCAGACACATACATCTCGCAACTATGGGAACTGGTAGAAAACAAATCATAAGACATCAAAAAATAGTCATTCACACTGCTACCGCTGTCGGATATGTGTATGTGTAGCGACCTTGAAAGTCGCCCTTACACACTCCATTTAAATACACAATTTCAAAGCAGTGCACATGTTAATTAACAGCTTTCCATAATTATTCAGGACAACATCTTCTGAATTTCGTACATCAGGTGGCCCACTTTTATGTTGATCATTGTATGTAAACATGCTTTCTTCAAAATCACATGAGAAATTTGAAATTCTGCTATTCAAGTCACCGCAGACTATTACATCCACATCGTTTTTAACAGCAAGTAAACAATCACATAGAAATTCTTCTAACAGGGAAACCCCATTTTCTTTATCAAAATAGGAATAGTAGGGCGCCCCCTCCGGAGGTACATATGCACATACGAAGATAACATGTTTTAAGGTACCAAGCAAAGATTTATCAACAAGAAAAGCACAGAACAAATCAGATACAACAGCCAAAGGCGTAAAAAAGGGACGGATCTCATTTTTTACAAGACACACCAGCCCACCGGAACGCCTTCCACGTGCCGTAAACTTTAATGCACGTGTACAGTAAACTGTGTACCCAGAGAACACAGGCGACTGAAAAAAATCTACAAACGTCTCGACAAAACATACAAAATCAAAACCAGACACATAAGAAATAAAATCATTATTCTGCATTTTGGAAAGCAATCCATTAACATTCCAATGAAGAAACGAAAAAAGTTTCATTTTATTACAAGTGTCACCATTACTTAATTCATCATTTTTAGAGGACAAGGACATCAAACAAACATTTCCATCAGACACATCACCATCTGTGTTGCTAACATTTTCTACCGGCACTGACATTACTGAGCTTTCCTCACAACACACGGCCTCACGGCTCGTTTCACGAGCTGTCGATACACAGCGCCGGGTTGAAACAACCGGTGTCAGCTCACCGTTGGTTCCCTTCACTGTTAAGGACACGCACTGACTTCTATTCCTGGACGCGCATCTCGCACGCAGCGCGGTGATCAGCAATATGGCGGACGCGCCGCGGAACGGAGCCACTCTGGCTCCGTTGTAGGCTACACACTACACAGCACCGTTGCCGGCTTTGTTTGGCAGTCTAACACGTGGCCGCAAGTACACGGTGCACTGATTCCAGAGCAGGTAGGTGCTATTCTAAAGTTCAATCCTTGTTTAGCTCCTTGAAATGCTTATCTGCTTTGTATTTATATATAAATATTTGTCACTAAGCTAGTAATGTGCCAATGAATGTGCGTGTGTGCGTGCCGGTGTGTGTGTTTTGTGTGTGTGTGTGTGTGTGTGTTTGAAAATTAAGAAAGCGACAGAATGACTGAGAGAGCGCACGCACACGGCACTTTCTTTTGATAGTTTTTTTTTTTATTAACGGCGTGCAGATGTTGTAAGACTGTTGTGCTCCATTTGAAAACAACCCTATCATTCAGGTATCTTTTATTTGCCCTCACAGCCCTGTCCTGCACGGCATGGATCGACGCTGAACTTGACTGTGATCGATTATCAATACTGAGCGACATCGCCGGGAAGATGCCACAGTGTGTAGCATGGAAATGTACAAACAAGACAGGGAAAACACCTGGAAAATCCTTCCACAGGTAATTTGCATGCATTTATAATTATTATCAATTAAAAAAAATCGTTATTAGGCCTAGTCACTTATCCTATCAGCCTAGCTTGAGAAGCGTTGAATTTCTTGACCCACTCATAAAACTCTGAAAACTGTATCATTCTGGGTGGTGGGGGGTGGTGGGAGCCGAGATCAAGAGAGAGAGAGAGGAGAGAGAGAGAGAGAGAGTTGAGAGTCTCCAGTGATGGAAATATGAAACTTTTAAATTTTAAAAGAAAACCAACATCACTTATATTTTTTCTGCCACTGTTTCAGATTTCCCCAAAAAAACCCAGAAAAACAAAA
>JAFLJL010001881.1:10000-17500 GCA_018398815.1 Conus ventricosus | reverse complement strand
AGTATAGAAGGTCGGGTTTTTGTTTTGGGTTGGGAAAAACACTATCTTTTTTTAAAACCCTCAAATTTTTTCAAAAGAGGTTTTTTAAAAGAAAATTTTCCTTAAATGTAAAAAAAAGGGGAATATAATAGTGCCGTTTTGTCAAAAATTTTTTTGCCCCTGCTCGAGAAAATCCCTGCCCCCCCCCAACCATTTCCGGTTAAAGGCAATGAAAAGGGAACCCAACAAAAAAAAACCCTATTATACCTTTTGACAAAAAGGTTGTGAAAGAAATTTTTAATTTTGATAAGGATTTCACCCCGGGTTTTTTTGGGAAATTTGTAGTTTTCAAAAAGCTTAAAAGGAGGGGTTGAATCTACACAGAAGGAAGCCATAACACAATATAAATCATTTATGAAACCTTCCTTACGGCCATTAATAGGGCTATAATTTCCGGTTTGTAAAAAAAAAGAAATTTTTCCCCCCAAGTTTGAAAGGACTTCTAAATTTTTTAAAAAATGGAAGACAACCCCCCAACCAGCATTTTTTTTTTTTAAAATAGAGACCCATCGGTTAGACTTTTACAAGTTACGATAAAAAATCACTGATTTTGTGTTTTGGGTTTCACAAGCTAAATTTTAAAATTTTTAAAAAGTTTTTGATATAGTAGTATATTTTTAAAATAAATTTTTTGGGTTTAAAGAGTTTCCCCGGGTTTGGAACGGGACTTACGGGAAAACCACAGAAAAGTTTTTTAAATGTTTTGAAAACCGAATTTGGGGTAAAAAGTGAGAAAAAAATTTTGTGGTATCGTTTTAGGGGCTCGAATGTTTTTAGCACTTTAGGAAAGTCAAAAATTCAGACCTATATCCATTTTCCGTTTGGTTAGCCAACTTTGAATATTTTGAGAAAAGGGGAAAAAATGTACTTCCGCGGCTATTTTCACGAGGGTCACCCAAAGGTAAAAACACCCAGCTTCAGGGTTTATTTTCCTTTAAAGTGAAGAAATGAAATGGAACCCCAAAGGGCAAAATCTAAATTCCCTTTAAAGAGTTATACATTGAAAGCTTTTTTAATAAGTACTTAGGAGCACAAAAAAAAAAACCTCTTGTGATATGAAAATTTTGGTCAAACCCCAAAAAAAGCCGAAGAAAAAAAGTTTTAAAAAATTTTTTTTGGGTTTCCCGGGCCCCCCAATTTGTTTGTTAAAAAACCTTTGAGCAGAAAAAAAGAGATTTTTCCCTTGATTTTTTTAAATGGGGGCCCCAATTAAAATTAAAAAAGAAGATTTGCCCTAAATGCCCCCAAGGAATTTTCTCAGAAGGTAGCCCCAATGGGTTTTTATGACTTTGAAGTTAGGAGAAATTTGTGAAACCCGGCCCCCAACCGAAACAAAAAACCATTATACGGGATTTTTTCACCAAATGCCCCATAAGCCCTTAAATCAACATAAAAGTTCGCAATGTTGTCTAACTCTTTTTGATTTTTATTCCCTTCCTAATGTAAATTAAAACAGATTTTTTTGGGTTGGGTTTTTTTTCAATGTGGGGGTTTAAACCAAAAGCAGATGCCCATCCGCATATTGAATAAAGTTAAATTTTTTTTGAAATGTATTGGGTTTAAAATCATTAGTTAAAATTTTAAAGAAAGAGGGGGCAAAATCACAAAAGCCTTGAGGGTCCCCATATCAAAAATTTTTTGGGATGAAAAACGTATGACCAAATTTTTGTCTGAAATACTTCTTTTGGGGTCAGGAATGTTTTAAAAAAAATTTTAAAAAAATTTTGCCCAGAGGACCCAAAGTTTTTTAATTTTATAAAAAACCCAATCTTTGCCAAACTTGATAAATCCCCTTTTGATATCAAAAAATGGGGCGAGAAAGGGTTTTTGTCTTCTAGAAAATGGTGAAAAATTTTTGCGTAGGGGAGCTTTAAAAAGGATGATCAATCGTAGACCTCCCCCTTTCAAAAACCCCGGCCTGGTTTGCGGGGATAAGGGCCATTTTTTTTTCACAATAGTATGCCCAATCTTTTTTAAAACAATTTTCTCCATTATTTTTACAGCCCTGAATGTAAGGCAATAGGTCGAAGTTTTTTTGTGTTTGTCTTGTTTTCCCAAATTCTTTAAAAGGGAAAAATAATTGGTCTTTTCCAAAATGGAAGGAAAGGTACCCTTCAACCCAACTTTTTATTAAAAATTTTTCCTGTGAAATAAAAAAAAATTTTGGGGTATTTTTTTTAAAAACTTTTTCATTAGAAATGGCATTTTTAAAACCAAAAACAAAATTTTTTCCCTTATTAAAACAATAAAAGAAAAAGCAGAGTTTTTAAATTTCCCTGAAAAGGGAATATCAGCTTTTTAAAAAATTTGATCATTATTTTCGTCGGGTCACGTACATTTCTTTTTTTTTAATTGGTTTTTTTTCCCCATAGTTTTGCATTTGCCCTGAAAAACAACAAAAGGGACCCTTTTTTTGGTTTTTGGAAAACTGCAGCAAATGTTTCCCTTTTTTTGGATGCCAAAGGGGAAATTTTTTTCAGCACCAAATTTGATTGGAAAATGCAGGTAAATGGTTTTTCCTTTTTTTTCTTTTTCTTTTGGAAATTTTTTTCCAAATTTTTTATTGAAACTTTTTGTTCCCCCCTTTAATTTCTTTAAAAAAACAAAAGGGGAAACCGAACTCGCTTTTTAGCATTTTAAATTTTTAATTTATTTCCTTTGATTTTTGGGCCCAGTTCAAATGGTAGTTTTCCCTTTTAAAAAACCTTTTTTCCCCTTTTGCGAAACATTTTTAAAAACGTGCTTTTTATTTTTTTTCAACAGCGTTTCTGCAAGTTTCCCGTCCACCCCATTTTAACCCGTGTGTTTGGGAGGATTTTGTTTGACTAAAAATGGGAAAATTTTCCCCACCACTGCATGAGTAGTGAGAAAGAAAAATAAACCTGTACCTAGTTTCAAATATCAGTTTTTTCCCAAAAAATTGACATCAAAATTAAAAGGGATAGCCCCGATTAAAATTTTGGGCCCCAGTCAGCTCGCAAAAAAATCAAATTTTGGGGGAATTTTAAACCCTTTTACTGTCATCTTGGCTCACAAACAAATCCTCTCAGGAAATAACAAAGGGGGAATATGTTCACCCCCCCAAAGTTTTAAATCATACTTTTTCCCATGTAAAACCCGGGCCCATTGTTTGGGCAGATTAAAGACAGTAAAAATTGAGATGAATCTGTGATGGGGGAAATCGGGCAGTCCCGTGATATTTCCCATCTTTTAAAACAGGACGAGTGGGGAGTCGAAAATGTTCCTCCCACAAAAAGGGTTTTTGAGTTGACTTTCTTTGCTTCTGCCCCAAAAAGGGGGCCCTGTTCTTTTAAAGGCCTGCAATTAACCAATTTTACCCCTTTTGAAAGTTTATATTATGTAAACCAGGCCTTTAATTGCTATCAATGACCCCCTTTTTTGGGGAAATAAAAAGAGGGCAATGTTTAAAAACTAGAGAATTGTCAAAGTGAAAAAGGGAAACTGCACAAAAATACCAAAAAAGAGGGCCAGGGGGTATAGGTGATGAAGGGGGGTGGGAAAAAAACGGGGCATTTAAAATAAATGGCTGCAAAACCTTTTCCCCATTGGGCACCTTTCTTGTACCACAGGGGGGTTAAAAAAAACGATCCCCGCCGTGGAAGTCGTTTTTGACACATTTTGTTTATTGAAAAAAAAGGACCATGGAGGGCGGCTTCAAAAAGTTTTTTGAAGATTTACCCCAAATTTTAGTTTAAACGGGAACCGGCCCGTTTCCAAATTTTAGTATTTAATGTCAAACTTCTTTGCCATCAAATTTTTTCAAAGGACATTTAAGGGAGGCACAATTTTCAAAATGAAGATTTTCAAATGAAATGAAAAAGACAATTTCCCCCCAAAAATGAAATAACTTATGAACAGTTAACCGCAATAAAAACACTTTTTTAAAAGGGAAGGCCTTAAAAGGAATAAGTTTGGTTTAATTTTTGTAACCACAAAAAAAAAAACAAAAAAAAAAAAAAAAAAAAGGGGGGGGGGGGGGGGGGGGGGGGGGGGGTTGAGGAAAAATATGCGATGTAGGCCCGGCTAGAAAAAAAAATCAAAAACAAAAATGGCAACCAGGGGAAATATATTCACAAAGCGGACAAATTTATCCTTTCCTCGCTAGAAAATTAAAGCAAACTAATGAATTTTTTTGACCGGGGGAAGGGGTTTTTAAATTTTTTTGAAAATTCCCCCCACAGGTTTTTGACCATCATTAGAAGTTCCCCCAGGGCCCTGTACAGGAGGGAAAAGGAAATATGATATCTGTTTTGACGAGAAGGGGGGGAGGGGGTTTTTCGTGTTCTCCATGAAGAACGGTGTAGACCGGGGTTCCCGGATTTGCTGCCCGAGGGTTTTTTCTTCCAGAAAAACTGGTGAACGTTCGCCCTAAGTTTCCCCCAAGTACATGGTCCCTTTTTGGTTCGGGTGGACTCCGTCTTTTTAGGGGTCCCCGGGGCTGGCAAAGGAAAATTCTCAGGCTGGGAAAAGAAAGGACACTTTTGGGAACTTTGAATATTCAAGTTTTTTTAAACCCCGGGTTTAACATTTCGCGGGTTTTTTGTTTATTTCCGGGGGTTTGAAAAGGGCCACTTTTCTGATCACAAAGTTGGCGGGGTGAAAGCTCTTTTTGCGGGTGGTTTTTTTTAAAGGGTGCGCAAAGGTTTTCCTTTGAGGAAGCAACGTCTTTTTGTTTTAAAAATCATTGAACCACAATATAAAAATTTGCATCGACTTTTTGTATCCATTTACGACAAAGGTTTGGGCTCACGTGGGCAGTAGAAATCCTTTGGGAGTGGAAGATTTTTTTGGAAAAGGTTTTGGGAAAACCAAAAAAGTCGGACCCAAATCGGGGGCCCCCCTTCACACCGTTCAAAACCCGAAACATGAAGGCGAGAACAGATGGGGATCTTCATTTTGCCCTTTTTCACTTTTTCCCTTTTCCAAATTGTGTCTTTGTTTTTTTCGATTCTGAGCAATCTGTGACCGGGAATGGGCGCCTCCATTTTTGGGGTTGACCCTCATGGAAGTTTCCCCTTTTGTGTTTTGGAAACGTTTTTTTGGCTTTTGTTTTTTATCTTTTTCTTTTTTTTTCCCTTTTTAAGTTGGGAAAAAGGGGGTTGTGGGAGTCACCCGGCGTAGGTAAGGTTTTTTGTTTTCGCGCTTCTTTTTTACCATTTTTTTTGTTTCTGGGTTTTGTTTGAAAAATTTTAGAACGTGGTTCAGGAAAAAACATTTTATGGTTTGAGCTGGCAAAATTTGGTTGTTTTGCTCAGTACCGTATCTTCCCCAGGGGTACAATTTTTTGCATAATGGTTTTTTGATTACCCCTTTCCCAACTCACCGAATTTTCTTCCTTTTCACGTCCTTCATGGCATAAAAAGTGAGGGAGTTGGATTTGGAATTTATCGGTGCTGGGCCGGTTTCCCAAAGCCGGGAAAGGTTTGGCATTTGTCTTTACCGGGTTTGCCCTTTTAGATTTGAAAAAAACTCGAAGGGGGCCCTCTTGCTTGGTTGTTTCTTTCTTTCTTTTACTTCATTTCCGTTTGGGGCCCCGAAAGAAGACCTCCCCCGGCTCCTATTTTTGGTCAAATTTTTGGGACAGAGCCCGCAGAAATGCTTAACTACCGACCCGCGGTTTTTTTCTTCTGGCGCTTGGGCGCCACTTGAAAGGGGGGGGTGTTGTGTGTGTGTGTGGTGTGTGTGGGTTTTTGTTGGTTTGGGGGGGGGGGGGGGGGGGGGGGGGGGGGGGGGGGCCCCCTCCCGTGTGGAAAATCCCGGGGGCCCGGGGGTTTTAAAATGACTTCCATAAAAAAAACGCGAAAGCAAAAAAAAGCTGAAAAAGGGTTTGGGGCGAATTTTTTTTGGGCACAATTGTAAAAAGAGTGGAAGCGAGAATTTAAAAATGATTTTATTCATTAAAAAACCGGTTTATGTGTGAAAATGTCCCCTCAGCAATATTCCCTTTTGTTGGAAAACCAAGGGCACGTGACAAAACCCGCTTGAAGTCCCAAACCCTGTGTTTGGGCCACCATTTGCAAGGACAATGCTTTAAAACCCCGCGGCTCAAATTTAGTGGACCAGGTGGTTGATGGGATCCCCCTTTGGGCCCCCAAGCCCACATAAGGACGAAAGGGGCCCGGTGAAGTTTAGCCCCGGGGGCGGTCGTGGAACCGGGAGGAAAGGCCCCCCTCCCAAAAGATTCCCAAAAAAGTTTTTTTGGGGTTTTTAAACGGGACCCCGAGGGCTGGCCCAAGGGCAGCACATTGACGTTGTTATGCTGAAGAAAGCTGGGTGGCCCTGGCTGGTTTGTGGTCTTGCATTGTCCTGTTGGAATGTCCAGTTTGGGTGCTGCGCAAAAAAAGGAACGACATGGGGTCTGAGCACCTGGTGGATGTAGTGCTGTGCATTGACACCCTGTCCGCGACCAGGACCAATGTTCTGAAAGATGACTGGTCCTATGGCATGGTTAATGCCAAATGCACCCCATATCATGACGTTCGGGCCTCCCAAGGGTTCCGCTCTACCACACAGGAGTCAGCATAGCGTTCACCAGGTCGACGCCATATTCTGACACGACCGTCAGCCATGTCAATACAAAAACGGCTCTCATCTGAGAACAGTATGCGTCCCACTGCTGCCTGCACCAGTTGATTCGGGCTTGTACCCACTGCAGCCTGTCCTGCCGGTGTTTTGGTGTCAGTACCGGACCTCTGTGAGGACGCCTACATGCCAGCCCGTTCTCCTGAAGACGCCGCCGCACAGTGTTGAGGCTGATTCGTTGCTGGAGATTCCCAGGCACCTGTCGAGCAGTGTTAGCGGCTGTTTGCCGCCTGTCCCGCAGATGGTTCGAACAAAATGGCGATCCTCTCTTGGTGTGGTGACCCGAGGACGGCCTGGCCGGGGACGATCATCAGTGGTACCAGTGACTCGCATGCGGTGCTGCAGACGATAGATGGTTGAGATGTGGACGTTAAAGACGTTGGCGACCTGCTTGGCATCCACACCAGCCTCCAGATGGCCTAGGGCACGATTGCGTTCCTCTGCTCGTAGTCTTGGCATCTCTGTAGCGCTCGGACAGAAAGTCGTTATCTGAACCTTGTTGTGCGGCTTTATAAAGGCTGCATGCCTGCGTACTTGTCGCTGGTTAACTTTGCTCTGCATGGTGTGCACGTGCCTCACATGCAGCAACCAGTTTGCCATTTTTGTTGACCCTCCAATGCCGGGAATGATGTGTTGCTCACACAATTTTTCACTGCACGTGAGTCTTGGACCCAAACAACTTGCCACAATGGTTCTATATTGTATATTCAACCCTTTTCACCCGAAAAATAGCCTTTCAATTTTTCGCGTTTTTTATGGAAGTCAGTATATTTGACAGACAGGCAGGGTTTTCTGTCTGTCTGTCTGTCTGCCTGTCTGTCTGTCTGTCTGTCTGTCTGTCTGTCTGTCTGTCTCTCT
>JAFLJL010001880.1:0-26685 GCA_018398815.1 Conus ventricosus | reverse complement strand
CTTGGACCTTTGTGAAACCTTTGGGAGTGGTTTGCATTTCTTGCATTGCTGACAAGCCAATGTCGGTGCATGTATCTGTCACAGTATCGTCTGGACTGTCAGCTAGAACCGAATCAGTCTGTGTCGATATTTTGTCTGTGTCATCATGACCGTCACAATGTGCATTCGATTCTGTGTTCATCCGTCTGTCCCTGTCTGTCGGTGTCTTGGTATTTCTCGTCTGTAATCTCTACTCTGTTGTCTATCAATTCTTGTCCATTGTGGATTGTGTCCTGGCTTTGTGCGTGGGCATCATGAACATCGTTTAACACCACAACCACTCATGCCAGTTTTGTCTTGAATTTCATCAGCATGAAAATCTTCGTTCTCTTCGCACAGAGCAATGTCATCATTGTTATCGACATTCCTAAAGAAAGGTAAAAGAAAGGTGGGCGCTTCACAAGAGGGCGACACGAAGGTGCCTGTGCTCTGTCTTTTGTCTTCGTTTTTGATGTCTTACCTATTCTCACAGACTGTTGGATCGACAGATTGATGTGCAAGAAGTGCAAGATGAAAAATGTGATATTTGTGAAGCTTCTTGTGTTGGTGATTTCAATTGTTCGCATTTGTGTTGTTGTGTGACTGCGTCGCATGCTAGACAAAATGGCGGACAGCGGAGGAAGTACAGGCGCCTTACAGTATGACAGAGAGTTTCTGCTCAGTTTGAAATCTGCCCGAGATTCACTGTCATGGCCTGATGAAGCTATCCCCGAGGATTTGATGTGTCAGAGTGAGAATGACAGAGGAGGAGGAGGAAGAGGAGTGAGTGGGCGAAAGAGAGGTAGGAGAGGAGGAGTGAGGAGAAGAATTGAGAAACAATACAACAAAACCTCCGCTTCCGTCTATCATTCTGTCGAATGTCAGATCCATCAACCCCAACAGCAAGAACTGTAATTTTGGATGAGTTGCAGGCAAACTGTGCATTTTTAAGTGAATTCAGGAACTCATGTTTACTTTGTTTTACTGAGACTTTTCTTACAGACAAAATCACCGACGAACGCATGGCAATTAATGGCTTTGGCACACCATACAGAATGGACAGAGACTGTGCAAAAACAGGAAAAGAATCAGGTGGTGGCGTGTGCTTGTATGTGAATGAAAGATGGTGTGACAGTGCGAATGTGTGCGTGAAGCAGCGAATGTGTACGCCAGAAGTTGAACTGCTGTCAGTGTCCTTGAGACCCCGCTACTTGCCGCGCGAGTTCGGCCGCATATTTGTGACAGTTGTGTATGCCCAGTCTATGACCAGTCATCTGCTACACGTGCTGGGCGCACAATAGCTGGTGTTGTCCGTGATCTGCAAATGATATCTGCTGATGCCCCCTGTTTGTTGTGGGTGACTTTAACCATGTGACTTAAAAAAAGTTCTTCTTCTTTTAAGCAGTATGTGACCTGTCCCACGCGATTGATAACACAATTGACTTGTGCTATGGAAACACCCTGGTGCATTTAAATCTTTTGTCTGCCACCTGTTGGTTTGTCTGACCATAATACTGTGCAACTGATCCCTGCATACAAACCTAAAATACAAACGAGCCTGTGGTGAGGAAGAGTGTGAAAGTATGGACGGCTGAGAGTGTGGATGAGCTGAGAGGATGTTTTGAGTGTACTGATTGGAGTGTGCTGACTGACTCATGTCAAAATGTTCATGAAGCGCAGATGTGGTAACTGATTATATCCTTTTTGTGAAGACATGATTATCCCAACAAAAAACAATTAAACTGTTTCCAAACAACAAACCATGGATCACGGGGTCAATTAAGACACTTCTTAATGAGAAAAAGATAGCATTTCAGGCTGTGACAAAAACGAAAGGAAACGAGTACAAACAAAGCTTAGGTGCGGAATACGGAGGGCCCAAAAGGAATTCAAGGTAAAAGTAGAAGAGCGGTTTCAGTTAGGAAGAATGAAGGATGCATGGGATGGGTTAAAGATTCTAACGGGTGAAGCCAAAAAGAGAAGCAAGATCTTGCCAGATGAATATTAATGACCAGACTGATTTTTTCGAACAAACTCAATGATTTCTATTGTCGTTTGAAAGAATGATCTGGGTGGGACGGTAGACAATGTGGTAAAAGAGCTAAACAAAAGGATCAAAGACAGGAGATGAACAAGACTTTGAGATCCATGGCGATGTTGTGAATGTCACTGTTTTTGAAACTGAATATCAGGAAATCAATGGGTCCAGATAACATCAGTGGAAGATTGCTGAAATTGTGTGCTTCTGAACTTTGTAATGTTTTCTGTAAGATTTTCAATTGGGTCTCTTAAGGCATGCTCTGTACCCAGTATCTGGAAAATTCCACTGTCTGCCCTGTCCCGAAGAAAAGAAACCCCACAACATTGAATGACTATCGCCCTGTAGCTCTAACCTCCATAGTTATGAAGTGCTTTGAAAAAACTGTTCTCCGTCACTTGTTAACTTTTGTTGGTCAGTACCTTGACCCCTTTCAGTTTGCTTATAAAACCCATAGAGGTACAGATGATGCTATTCTAACTCTGCTTCACAATGCTTTCTTCCATTTAAACAAACCAGGTTCTTTTGCGCGTATTCTTTTTATTGATTTCTCCTCTGCTTTTAATACTATACAGCCACATCTGTTAGCTATGAAACTGCTTGACTTAGGTGTTGACCCAAAGCTTACTTTATGGATTGTCAGTTTTCTGCGCAATAGAACTCAGTCTGTTCGTTTTCAGTCTGCACTATCCTCTGAACGCTCGACTTCTACTGGTGCACCCCAAGGCACAGTTCTGTCTCCCGTTTTGTTTACTTTATATACTAACGACTGTAGAGGCACAGAGAAAACTCCACTCGTTAAATATTCTGATGATTCTGCTATTCTAGATATGTCAAACTCTGATTCAGTTTACTTTGAGGAAATCAAAAAGTTCTGCAGCTGGTGTAAAGACAACTTTCTTGACCTAAATGTGCAAAAAACAAAAGAAATCTTAATCGACTTTCGGAAGAACCCGGAACCTGTGCCAGACCTTGTAATTAATGGTGAAGCTGTTGAACGATGTGAATGAGTATAAATATCTGGGAATGATTGTTGATGATAAATTAGTTTTGATAAAAATGTTACTAAAATCCATAAAAATTTGCCAGTCAAGAATATTCTGTTTGCAAAAGCTAAAGAAATATGGTGTTAAACCTGTAATCTTACAAACTTATTACAGATGTTGTGTTGAGTCATTGCTCACTGCTTCTTTATGTGCTGGTATGGAAGTTTGGGTGTGAAGAGCAAGCGAGTATTGAATGTGTGGTGAATGTGTGTAGCAAAGTGATTGGAAGGAAGCAAGTTGGAATGCAAGAATTGTATGACAGACGAGTGGAGAGGAAAGCAAGAAAGATTGCCAGTGATGATAGCCATGTTTTAGCAAAATATTACGAAATTCTACCATCTGGACGTCGTTTAGGACCCTTAGAGTCAAATCTAGGGCGCAAAAAACTTTTATACCCAGGTCGATCCATCTTCTGAATTCATGATGTCTTTTGTACCATTTTTCATGCTTAGCGATGTGAAGGAATGCGAGAGAGAGGGAGGAGAGGGAGAGAGAGGGGGGGAGGTGGGAGGTGCGAGAGAGTGAGAGCTTGTGGGGTGGTTGAAGATGTTTGCTTGTGTGAAGATATGTGTATTTGCTTATAATATGTGCTTGTGTGTGTGTGTGTATATATATATATATATCTGCTTGTGAGTGTAAGCCTATGAGTATGCTTGTGTAAGTGCATGTGCATGAGGTTTTTCAAATGATTATAGTGTGTGTGTGTGTGTGTGGTGTGTGTGTGTGTGTGTGTGTGTGTGTGTGTGTGTGTGTGTGTGTGTGTGTGTGTGTGTGTCGGACTGTATATGTAAATTCTATAAGTGGCCACTTGATTGTGATGATTCTTGTTTTATGCATGTTGTCTTGTTATACTGTTTATTATGCACCTATCTTAATTTCTCATCCTTTGAGATAATAAAGTGTTCATATATCATATATATATCATATATTCCTTTGCAACACAGCTTGGCACCCTTCTGTTGGTTTAGAGACAAGACAATCTCTGTTATGACTATCCTGGTCACTATTGTTGGTCTTCACTGGAGTGTCAGGAACTTGAGTGATGGTCTGCACTCTCAGACTGCTCGGGACTGTGCTGGTGGTCCGTACCTCTCAGATATTCTGCTGTTCTGGTCTTTCACAGACACTGTCCTCTTGTATTCAGCAGGGTCTAGCATTGTAAGCCTTTCGGCGTATATACGCCGATTCATAGACCCCCATACGCCGATTTCGATTGAGCGTACGCCGAAATCGTTTTTATCGCGAAAAAAAAAAATTCGCATCCGGCGCGCTTCTTATTCGGTACGCTGTCGCCTATTCCAAATCGGTCGGGTTCGCCGCCATCTTTGTACACTTTCCCTTGTTAACTTACAGCAGCGAGTATCATGGCGCGAAGAGTCGATGTTGTTCAACGCGGAAAGCCGTTTTCTGACCAAGGATGCCGCTACCAATGGAGATGGGACTGGCTTGATGCCGATTTTGTCATTTTCGACGACGACGGAAATGAAAAGAGCAAGTGCCAATATGGTGAATTTTTCAGAAACTGACTGTGCTGGCAAGGCCCATTGCACGTTGTGCGATAAGGAGATCGCGTACTCAAACAAAGGTTTCGTTGCGCTGAAAAACCACTGCGAGAAAGGGGTGAAGAACAAGTGGAGATGGGAATGGCTCCCTCCCCTCCCCCCTCCCCTCCTCCCCCCCCCCCTCCCCCTCCTCTCCCCCCCCCCCCCCCCCCCCCCCTGTTGCCGCTTACTCGTCTCCGTCCCCTTCCCGACCCCCCCCCCCCCTCTCTCTCTTGATGCTTACTCCTCTCCTTTATCACCTACCCCCCCCCCCCCCCCCCCCCCCCCCCATCAGTTCTACCTACCTCTCACTGTTTCTCCCCATCCTTTTAGCTGTCATCAGTGTGGTCTGGCTGTTCAAAGCTGCCTGCAAGCGTACTCCCCCTTAGGTAATGTAAAAAGAGGAGGGGGGTGGTGTGTGTGTGTGTGCTGTCTGTACAGCTCTCTCTCTCTCTCTCTCTCTCTCTCCTCTCTCTCTCCTCTCTCTCTCACTCCTCCTCTCTCTCCTCTCTCTCCCTCCCCCCTTCCCTCTCTCTCCCTCCCTCCCTCCCTTCCCTCTCTCCTCTCTCTCCCCCCTCCCTCCTTTCCCCCTCTCTCTCTCTTTCTCAAAGAGCAAAGGACTTGGATGTCATCAGAAATCTCTCTCGCTCTCCCTCTCTCGTTTTCACACACACACACACACACACAAAGTCATTCAATAGAATCTCATTTTCACACACACACACACACACACACACACACACACACACACACACACACACACACACACACACAGCCATTCAAAAGAATATATCTCTCATTTCACAACACACACACACAGTCATTCAAAAGAATATCTCATTTTCACACACACACACACACACACACACACACACACAGTCATTCAAAAGAATATATCTCATTTTCACACACACACACACACACACACACACACACAGAGTCATTCAAAAGAAAATCTCTGATTTTCACACACACACACACACTTTGATTTTCCAATTTGATGCCAGAAGAGGCCATGAAATGCTCCTAAAATTTCATAAAATCGTCTTCGACCCGGGGGCTTTCGCCCCCCGGACCCCCCAGCGGGGCACTGCCCCTGCACCCCGCCAGGGCCTGGGCGGCTCCTGGACCCCTGCCCTCATTTTCACTTTTTTCAGATTTTCAAAGTGTCACCCATGAATCAGCCTAGGCGGCCCCAGGACCTCGGCCGAGTAAGCCTAAATCACTTTTTCCAATGCTAGGCTCTGATTCAGCCATACCTGGACCTCCTTGTCTCACCACCTCGCTGAACAGGCGGTTGCCTGGCACCACAGGAACTGCATGTCTCTGGCTGCGACTCTGGGATGATGGACAATTCCGATGTTCCTTGTTTCTGATAGATCTGGTGCCCACGTGGTTACCTCTTGTTTCCGGATTTGTGTATAAATGAGGCTGAGATCCGGTGTTGATGACATGTTCCTGGCTGTTGTCGGTGGATGACTGGTAAGGAAAGTCGTTTCTATCATATTCCAGAACCAAACGCCTGGTGTGTCTGGCTGATCGGTCACGGCTGTCACTCCTGTGACCTTGTACATCGGTGTACTGGGTAGAGTCATGGAATTGCCGTCTTCTGGGTAGGGAGTACCGTCGATCCCCACCATCATGGCACTGATGAAGATCATGATGCTGGTGAGGATCATGGTGCTGGTGAAGATCCTTGTACCGAGCTCGTGTTGACTCTCTCTCCCTAACTTGCAGTTTCCCATTGTAAATGTATGCAGTCTTTCCCAAACTGCGATAGTAGTCAACCCTGTCTTTCTGGCGAGTAGTAAGATCTGATGATACTCTGATGCCATCCTGTCTCATGTTATCTCTGAGTTGTCTGTCACCCAATACCGCCATTTTGTCGGCCCATCGGCAAAACTGTACAAGGATTGGACGAGGGTCACTTCCCTGAGGACGAGGTTTTCCAAGGCGGTAGGCCTTCACGATGTCTTTTTGTCGCCAGGTGCTTGCAGAGTCGTAATAGTTTAGGGTTTCTGTAATAACTTGTATCGCAGTGCCGTTGTCCTCTCTTGTGTACTCTTCAACATTGATGAAAATAAGATTGCATGCTCTTGAGTTTTGTTCAACGTTTTCAAGTTGGTTTTCCACTTTGTCTAGTTTCTCCATCAGAATCCGTCTATCTTCTTGTAGATCTTCTATGTTCTCTTTGTTTTCTTCCACACACTCTTTTACCTGACACATGTCACTCAGAATGCGTTTAAAGTTGTTATCTATGCTTTGCATTCTTTCGTCCATATTGTTCTTTATGTAAGCAGAATGCATTTGGAGTTCATGTTGCATTCTTTTAAAATTCCAGTCAATAAACTGAACAATATTTGGCTGTAGATCTGGATGCGACATTCTGTCCGGCGCCTGTGTTGCCTTCCCGTTAAACTTGACCACGTCACAACAGTACTTGCACAACAAAGTTTACACACGGATCACGGGAACCCACAAAATAACAATTTCACATACCTGTGTAGCGAGCCAGATAGCTCCGATATGTTTACCTACACATTTTCCAGAACCAGAGCTGAAGGAGGTGACGACTTCACTGCCAGACACAGAAACGCCAGTACAGTCATCGGACAGCCAGCGCTCGGAACCATCCGTGTTTTAGTGTACAGAACGACACATGGGGGGCCGGTCCGACATCGTGGAGCACAACATGGCAATGAAGAGGGGAATGTACAATAATCCAGCACAGGAGTCACACTGAAGCACAGCACACAGTAGGATGCCCAGTGTGAAGAAGATCACAGTGCATGGAGTGGGCCGGTAACAACACACATTGGCGGGATGTGATCAACGAAGACTGCAGCACAGTCAGTCACATCAGTCCAACCGGAAAATTAATCACATCACCGGCAAATTTTGGTACAAATTTTATATCTTCGTCTGCAGAATGATGTCAGTTTTACAAATTTGCAGAAAGAGAAGTCGATTGCACTTACTGTCGCGCGTAATTAAGCAAACAATTAATTATTTACGCAGAGCCGCAAAAATACGCCCACCGCCAACTCTTGAGAACAGCTCACCCCGAGAGAGAGAGAGAGAGAGAGAGAGAGAGAGAGAGATTGATTGATTGATTGATTGATCTTTAATACCCAAGGATGAAGATTTTAGGCCAAAGCCTAGTCTTACAATCTGTCCTTGTCATGCATACATTATTTCAGCACATATCATTCATACAGACAATTCAACATAGCAACATGATAATCTAATTCTACAATGATAAGCAAACTACTCATAAAAGCACTAATGAGATGGGGGATGGTAAAACAAAGGAAACTTACAAGCAAACAAACAAACAAAAACTACAGAGAGAGAGAGGTCAGAGGAGGGTGGGGAAGAGAGAATGGTAGGTAGGGGGAGGAGAAAAGGGAGGGTAGACAGAGTGGGAGTGGGGATGAGCGATTTTAACGGAGTAGGTTTTATGTTTAGACGATTTATTCAAAGCATGGTTCACAGAAGACTTAGCGAGTGGACGCTAATCATTGTAATCGAGTAATTTAACTACTGAGACATAAAATGTTTATGCAAATGTTCCTTGAAAAGTTTTAAAGTATTCATGTTTTGTAGATTCGGTGGAAGTGAGTTCCAGACATATGGTCCAGAGTATGCTAGGCTTGTTTTGTATAGATCAATGCGTGGGTAGGGAAGAAGGAATTTCGTCGAGCCAGAAAAGCTGTTCGATCTTGTAAAAAGGGCATTGATATAACATGGCATAGTATCTGTCAAGATTGTAAACATAAATGATGCCTTGTTGAATTCCAATTGCCTATTCAGAGGAAGTATGTTCAGCGCTTTTAGTTTTTCGTCTGTTGTTAGAGATACAGCTGGATGGAGTAGCTTTGCTGCACGTCTATGGAGAGAATTCAGCCTTTTCTTGTGGACGTCACTACTGCCGTCCCACACTGTTGAGGCGTAATTGATACGTGACATTATGTGTGCATTGAAGAAAAGTTTAAGCACATTAATGTTGACGTAGCGCTTTAATTGAGATAACAGGAAAAGGTGTTTTGAGACTACTTTGCATACGTTATTTAGATGAGATTGCCATTTCAATTCTTTATCTATTGTTAACCCTAAAATACGATGCTCGTCTACCTGCTCGATAGAAGTGCCATTCAACTGAAGTTTTAGGGAAAGAGGAGTCAACTGGTGTTTTTGGCGGGTAGCTATAATCATAGATTTGGTTTTGGCTGGGTGTATGACCATTGAGTTTGAATGACACCAGTCTGACACGTCGTTTAGACTTTCCTGGAGAGAAGTTTCTATTGTCTGTAGATCACTACCATTCGTTTGGAGCGACGAGTCATCAGCAAATAAATCTGTTGTGACCTTTTCATCTGATACGGCCGGACAATGGTAAATCATTGATGAAGATGCAGAATAGTAGGGGGCCTAGTACAGAGCCCTGTGGGACTCCATGTCTGACAAAGTCTGAAGTGGAGGTTTTGCCATTAAGCGCCACATACTGAGTCCTATCGTTCAAGTATGACTGGAATAATGAGATTGTCGGGGTATGGTTCAAGTAGAGAGATAGTTTCTTTAGAAGAATGGAATGATCAACAAGATCAAACGCCTTTTTGAAGTCAAGAAAAGACAGAGAGAGAGAGAGAGAGAGAGAGAGGAGAGAGGAGGAGAGGAGAGGAGAGAGAGAGAGAGAGAGGAGAGAGAGGAGGAGAGAGCGAGAGAGAGAGAGATGAACATTTGTAAAAGATCAGTGAGGAGTTATGAGCATGGTCTTCGGTAAGTCAGGATTACTGGGAGAGGGAGAGGTCATGGCACTGGATTGAAATGGACTCCCCTGGACGAAGATTATGTCTGCTTGTTATAGGTCGTAGCAGGTTCGACTCAGTGCTGGTAGACAGGGCAAGGGGTCAATGGAAACAGGGACTTGAATGGAAGTCCCTGAAAAATGACTGGCCTGTGTTAGGTCGCACGGGCACAGGGGACCGCCTAGTCCATCATTGACAGGGCTAGGGTCATGTCAACAGTGGCTGTGAAGGAACTTAACTATGATGTAAAACATGGAGGGGCCATTATTAACGAATCGGTGGGTGACACAGCCACTCCGAACCATAATAAGTGTGACCACTTGAGTAGTGAGCTTGACAATGTAACTTATCTATGAGTGACTAAACCATTGGAGAGTTGGTGTTGGAAGCAAGGGGGGGGGGGGGGGGGGGGGGGGGGTAGATCTGAGGTGGCTGGCTGCGAGACTGGCATTTGTACACAGTGACCACCACAGATCATGTCGAAACAACACGTCGCTTTGTCATGGGAGGTCTGGTTGGAAACCCTAGATGTCCTACTTTTAAGCCCTCCTCTGTGGGAGCAGGACAGTAAACATTAACCAGACAGGAGACTAAACATAAGAGTCGAGACTGCTTTGTCTAATCCCATCACCACCACCCTCCTTCACGACAACCGATACTTCAATCAGAGAATGATATGCCTATCTGAGTACACCAGGTGGTAGTACTTGATACTTGACCAACCTGTTGGCGTGTTGACCAACTGAAGGTGGTATTCAACATCCAATACATTCAAAGCAGAATACACTGACCTCATGGTGTGTCAGCAGAGCCAGGAGGGGTGGTGAGGGAAGGGGAAAGGGGTGGCTGGGTGGCCAGCTGGCTGTGTAATCCACAATCATTCACAGTGAGTTTTGACTACAGTGCCCGACATGGGACTGGTCACTATTGTGGAGACAATGTCCACAATGCAATGCACAAGGTTAGAGGAGGCTGGGCACATAATCCTATGAGTGTGTTCCACCTACCATTCTCCGTATCCAAAAAATGGATAGAGATGGCATGGCACAAGTGGGGAAACACAAGTTAAGAAAAAGGAAAGGTGGGTGGACAGACTGACCCAAAGAAAAGGTACCTAAAGAAGCATTAGTCATACGCCCATAAAATGATACACTTAGGTGAATACCACAAAAAAGAAATCAAAACAAAATGCATTGCCATTAAAACAGATAGGCCCAGATATAAAGTTACTGAAGGGTATTTTTGAGAGAGATTAACATTTTTCATCTGATTTAAGATTTTACGGCAGAAAATTTTTTAACAAGTTTCTGGTGCGTTTCTAGACGATGTCATTTAACACGATGTCACGTGTGAAAGTTGTTGTTGTTTTTTTTTTTAAATCACTGGTGAGTTGATTTTAACGTGGTGACAGCCCTGATGTGGCCCTTTGCGGTCGGCTGGGCTATAAGCAACATTATCTTATCTTATCGCTGGTCCTGGACTATGAGTGGTCAGTCCATGACGATCTACACGGAAGTGACCATTTCCCTGTCCTTCTACAACCCGTAATAACTGAACACGTCTCTGTCTCCCAACATCTAAATTATAAGAAAGCAAACTGGGATCTATTTGCAGCCACTATTTCTAAGGAATTCCAGGACACTGATTTTCTTCAGGGTCCGGACCCAGCAGAATCACGGTCACTGACTAACACTGTGATCAAGTATGCTAAAGCCTGTATTCCAGTGTCTTCTGAAAAAACTTCAAATGCCCAAAACACCCTGGTTTGATTCAGCTGCCAACAAATTTCCAAAGTTCGAAAACGGGCCCCGTTGTTCTGAAGTCGCTCCCCTTGCTTTGTCTTGCTGGCTGCTTTTGAAGCAACAAGGGCACACCTATGTGCAAAACAGTGACATGTGTCAGAAACGGAAAACTCACGAGTCAGTCTAGCCCCTGCCCCGTTTTCGCGACCCAGCATGACGGCGCTCCATCGGAACCCAACCCACAACTCTACGAAACGTCCCCCCCTCTTGCCCCAAACACTTCCCACACTTTGTTAAAAACACACTCTGCTGTTCGGCCTGAACAAGTGTAGTTTCCGATAAATAAAGTCAAAGGGATCCATTTTTGGGACTATTTTCATGAACACTATAGTTTTTTGTACACTGAAATATTCACCGTTTTCATCGATCATAATCCTAACGAACGGATTACCGGCTATGTCGGCATCCTGATCTGTTCGCGCACAAAGCCGGCTGTCCTGCAGTTCTGCTGTTTGCCGGTTATTCTGGTAGTTTTTACCTGAAGCAAGTGTTAAAACACCCTTTCGCAATCTGCAAGGGCAAAGAGACTGAAATTCACTGTTAGGATGCTGTTTTGAGCCATGTAGAGAGCTGTCCTCATCAGGCCAATCTGTTTTTCAGCCCGTTCCCCTTCGCCTGTTCGATCTGTTTTTGCATCAGTTTTTGTCTGCCCTTCAAACTCAATGCAATCTGATGTTTCTGCGAACCTAGGGACTAGCCATTTTTTATCTTTGCCCCCACTCAGGGTTGAACTGCCGTAAACTCTGCCCCCTTTGCTAACTTTGCTGGCATGTCTGAGCGATTGATGTCGACTGGCCTTTTTTCCGAAGATCTCTCAGAGTCAGTCTCACTCATGGAAGCTGGCCTTTGTTTTTTTTCACATCAACGATCCCCTCGAGATTTCTTCCAGATTCAACATCTTCACATCGGCGCTTTCCCCCCCACCGAAAAATGCAAACATTTTTTGATTGTCTCTTTGCCATTTTTGCTAAGTAAGCCCGCGAAAACAAGCCCGGGGCGTTAACCTTGTATTATTCCCACAACGCTGTGACCACGGTAAAATTCCCATCAATGGGCGACTCTGGCATCCAGAATCACGTGGGATGATCGTGTGGCGTGGGAAGTCATTTAAAGTATTCCGATTGGAGATGGCACCATCGCAGACGCGGGAAAGATTCCATTTTATTTTGAGGGAGAAGGATGAGGCGTTTTGGAACATTTTTGATCTAGCAAAAAGTCAGCGAGTGCCACAGAGTTAAAATGTGCACGCACTATCACTAAATTGGCGGTGTCAAGCAGTCTGCTGTAGGTCTGTGCCGTGTTTTGCCCTCTGACATAGGCTTGCAGTTGAGAACAGGGTCCTGATTTTGGCCATTTGCGGTCGGCTGGGCTATAAGCAACATTCTTATCTTTGCCAATTTTCTTGCACCATGGGGAAGCCTGTCCGTTCTATAAGGGCAAGAAGTCCGCTTTCGTTCGAGTCCCTTTCAGCGAGTCCATGTCTGACTCTACCACAGGTGTAAAGCGAATCTGGTACGTTTCTGGATGATGTCATTTAAAGAGAGATGTGTGACGTTTTGTTTTTTTCTCAAATGACTGGTGAGTTGATTTTGACGTGGTGACAGCCCTGATGTGGCCCTTTGCGGTCGGCTGGGCTATAAGCAACATTATCTTATCTTATCTTATCTTATCTTATCTTATCTTATCTTATCTTATCTTTTAGAGTGCTGGGACTTGCACGATGTGAGACACAAACATTTTACGGCGGAGTCCATGAAGATCCTGTTCAGGGATGTCCCGCCTGACGTGATCCTCGAGTTTTTGAGAGAGATTAACATTTTGCATCTGATTTAAGATTTTACGGCACAAAGATTTTTAACAAAGTTTATGGTGCGTTTCTAGATGATGTCATTTAAAGAGATGTGTGAAAGGTTGTGTTTTTTATGACTGGTGAGTTGATTTTAAAGTGGTGACAGCCCTGATATGGCCCTTTGCGGTCGGCTGGGCTATAAGCAACATTATCTTATCTTATCGTTTGAATTTGAATTTGAATTGTCACGTGAAATGTCATGTCATTGCATGACATGTGACATGACATGTGACATGACATGTGACATGACATGTGACATGACATGTGACATGACATGTGACATGACATGTGACATGACATGTGACATGACATGTGACATGACATGTGACATGACATGTGACATGACATGTGACATGACATGTGACATGACATGTGACATGACATGTGACATGACATGTGACATGACATGTGACATGACATGTGACATGACATGTGACATGACATGTGACATGACATGTGACATGACATGTGACATGACATGTGACATGACATGTGACATGACATGTGACATGACATGTGACATGACATGTGACATGACATGTGACATGACATGTGACATGGCATGTGACATGACATGTGACATGACATGTGACATGACATGTGACATGACATGTGACATGACATTGAATGACATTTGACATGACATTTGACATGACATTTGACATGACATTTGACATGACATGTGACATGACATGACATGTGACATGACATGTGACATGACATGTGACATGACATGTGACATGACATGTGACATGACATGTGACATGTGACATGTGACATGTGACATGTGACATGTGACATGTGGCATGTGACATGTGGCATGTGACGTGGCATGTGGCATGTGGCATGTGGCATGTGGTATGTGGCATGTGACATGTGTGACATGTGGCATGTGGCATGTGGCATGTGGCATGTGGCATGTGAATGTGACATGTGACATGTGGCATGTGACATGTGGCATGTGACATGGCATATAGGGACGGGGGCATATAGCTACGCACCTCTATATGCCCCCGTCCCTATATGCCCCAGTTTCTATATGCCCCCCGACCGTTATGCCCCCGTCTCTATATGCCCCCCGACCGTTATGCCCCCGTCTCTATATGCCCCCCGACCGTTATGCCCCCGTCTCTATATGCCCCCCGACCGTTATGCCCCCGTCATGACTAAGGATCGCATCAGTCTAATCTTTCAGCTGATGTAGATGTTTTTATTTCTCCAAAGAGGCGTTAGCTTAGGTAGCGTAGCTGTGGTCTGAGCGACTCTTGAGATGATTTCAGGTCTTGATCCTTCATCTGAGATTGTTGCCCCCAAGTACTTAAATGTGTTGACTGGTTCAAGCTTTTTGCTGTTGATGGTTATGTCTTGGGTAAAGCCGATTGGGTTGTTAGTCATGACCTTTGTCTTTTCCGCACTTATTTCCATGCCATAATCAGCAGAGGTGTTGTTGAGTCTGTTGATCAGGTGCACTAGCTCTTGTTCGTTTCCAGCTAGTCCATCTATGTCGTCGGCAAAACGGAGGTTGGTGATGATTCTCCCTCCAATGGTCTTCTAGCGCATCGGTCATAATTCTCTCAAGGAAGACATTGAAAAGTGTGGGGGAGAGTAGACACCCCTGTCGCACCCCAACGGTAGTTCGGAACCACTCGCCTATGTTGTTACCGAAGAAAACGGCGCTGGTGGCTTTATTGTAGAGGCTTTCAATAGTTCCAATGAGGTTGGCATTGATGTTGGAGAGTTTCATTGTTGCCCATAATGCTTCATGCCACACTCGGTCGAAGGCCTTCTTGAAGTCTATGAATACGTGGTACAGATGTTGTTGGTTTTGGTTGTACTTCTCACACAGTATTCTTAGGTTGAATATTTGTTCTATGGTACTTCGTCCTGGCCTGAACCCCGCCTGTTCTTCAGCGATGATCTTTTCTGCTTGTGGGTTCAGTCTATTTAGGATTACTTTCAGCATAACTTTGCTTGGGTGGCTGATGAGGCTAATCGTGCGATAATTTTGGCATTGCTGTAGGTTGCCTTTCTTTGGTAGCGTGATGATAAGTGACTGCGTCCAGGGAGTAGGCCATTCCCGGTTTCCCAGATTCTGTTGCATATTGCAAGTAACATGTCCACCATTGGATCACCTCCTGCCTTAATCAATTCTGCCGGTATGTTGTCAACACCGGGCGATTTTCCTGCTTTCATTGATGATAAGGCAAGAACGATAACAACACGAAAAAGATTTATAGTAGCGTCCCTTTCTTGTGACGTAGCATCATGTAACCTGTGGAAGATGGCCGAGTTGTGCTTGTCATGTGAAAGCAATGATTACGACCCTTCTGCGTCAGATACCAACGACAGTGCATCTATTGAAGGACCAGATGACTTTGTAAGGCCATACCAATTCGAACCTTTTACGCAGACGAGTCCACGGATCCAGCCGACACTGACTCGACCGTACTTGCCAGCAGCGATCGTGAAGATCGATTGAATTCAAGTTCTTGGTAAGAATGCATAATTACTAAAGTAGTCAGATGTACAAGTTTGTATGTTAGCATGTAGAAGATGGTATAGTATACTTGATTAGCGTCGTATATATAGGCCGCGAGATTTGTGCTTATCTCTTGATCAGGACTTTGTTGACACATCGTTTGATTAGCGCAACTTTCTTTGGCCCAGTGTGGACTGTGTAGTAGTAGTAAGCGGACAGGCTGATATAGTATAGTATAGTATAGTATAGTAATAAGAGCGATTGAGGCTCTACTTTTAAAAGCCTATTCGTCTATCTAATTCTAACTTTGATTTCTAGCATTGCGTGCAAGCTCAGTTGCCCAGAAGTTATTCTTGGCAAATAGGGTTGTACAATGATGGTAGATTTTTCCAATGTTCATCCAGTCTTCTCTTGAAAGCATCCACTGATGGCGCAGAAACCACTGACTCTGGGAGATTGTTCCAAGTATTGTTGATCCTATTCGAGAAAAAATTCGCTCTAACTGCTAATTTACTTCTGCTTTTCTTCAGCTTCATTGAATTTCCTCTTAACTGGCTTTTATTGTCCCTTTCAAACATAGGTTCATGGGTGTTGTAGAGAACAGGAAAACACCGATTCTAACTCACCCTAGCCCCTCACCTAGGTTCGGGGCTAGGGCGACCTAGAATCGGTGTTTTCCTGTTCTCTGACAAGTAAGACTTCAATAACCAAAAAAATAACGACCCTACAAACAAACATACTGTGTAGGATTATCCGTTTTCAATACTAATTTACAAAACTTTTCAGATTTCTATGTTTTTCCTGATCGTTTTCAATAACATCATTTTCACGCAAACATTCATCAAATGCATCTCTGTCTTTCATGTGAAATAAAACTACAGTCTTTAACTGTTCTCTAAAGTCTTTTAAAACCGAGTTATATTTTTGGCATAAAATTCACACACTTATCCAGCATGCCTTCCACTGAAAGCTAGTTTCGACAAAGTGTTTCTCTTTTTAACTATGTCTCTTTCTGCTGAACAGTCATCTATAATAAATAGTGTCTGCGTTCCTTCAAACAATATAAAAAAGCGTTCTAGACACTCACTCAGTTTATTGCTAGGATTAACTAAAAATATGTTATCATCTGTCCATATAAACCCTCTATCATGATATGCTTTGTTCCATTTAAGTGTTGGGCAGAAAATCACAATATGATCAAAATTATAACGATAAACTGTTTGTAACAGGTCGAGGATAAATATTGTTTTTCCACAACCAGTTTGTCCACAAATTAATGAACAATGAGGGGTTTTTGTCATAAAGTTTAACTGCTCCATAGTTTTATAATAGAATTTAATCTAATCCAGTTATTGTTTTTATCATGCTCTCTGTCAAAACTTGTTCAGTATAATAAAATCCTATAAGGTCTAAATGTGTAAGATTAATCCAATTTAGTTCTGTAAGATTATTTCTATTTAGACTAATATTGATTTTGTTGCTTGTTGTTATGACCTTAATATCCTCACCATTGTGAAGAATGACGACAGTAACTTAAGTTTTTCAACGTCTAAGTTTTGCCAGCTAATTAGAATTCCTTTTAGAAGGACGTCACTAACGCCCACAACCCCATCCCTCCCCTTATCTTTTAAGACAAAAATTTCAAATATCATTGTGAACGCATCTCCTAATTTCATTTGCGGAATGAACTGTAATTTTGTAGAAGCATCTTTTAAAACCGTTTCTGTTCTGTGGAGGATGTACTGTTTTTTCCCATACGGCGTTATTTCAATCTCTTTCCGACTATTGTCATCTGGCATAAGACTTACATGTAAAGGCCAGAGTTGAATGCTTTTCTGAAACTTTTTTGGCGGCTAAAAAATGTAAATGGGCTTATGAATTCAAATTTTATTTCCCATTCTAATATGGTTCTAAATGCCATTTGAGGTCAGGTTTTCGAACAAATTTTATATTCATACTGGCCAACATTATTTTGCTTCTAGATTGCGCAGTTGTTCTAGTTTAGGAAACTTTTTGCTGTCGCCAACCTCTTTGCGTTTATAATCACAATCTTTAGTGTACTCAAAACCACACAAAGTGCCTATTTCACCATTCTGTTCAAAGTCCACAACGTCTGCAAGGTCTTTTAATTCTAAAGTTATACACCTCACAGGCGCTAATGTAACTCCGGATTCTTCTGGTCCACGCGACATTTTAGTACAGTTTATTATTTATTTTCCAAAACAATGTGCGGGTTATCACATTTTACGACTTCCCCTGTTTTGTCTGTGATCTTTATATTAAATGATCCAACCCTCCCACAAACTAATCTTTTAAACTGTAAATTAGGGAATTGTATAATTTCATAATCGCAATATGCAGCTTCCCTGACGGAAGAGCTCTTAAAACAGTTGAGGGCCTTCCATATATAAGTTTTCATCATGCTTAGCTCATCCAAATGAACATAGAGTAATGAATGTACTGCAAGATCGAGCGGATTTTCTCCTCATAAGTAGTTTTGTTTGATGTAACTCTAAAACTATGAACAGGCTGATTAGCAGTTGTAAAGCCTAACATTTTAGCTAGCTCTACATCAAAAAGGTAATGTACTACTTCTTCTTCAGGTTTGAATGATAACATTGTTTTTAGATTTGCATTGTTAAGTTTGAGAGTATGTCAAGTTACTCATGGGTTCTTTTAGTGAGCAAAACCCGTAAATAACCATCAGGTATGATTACCTGGTCAACTTTGGACCCTGATTTGTCAACTTTAGAATCGAATTATTATTCTTCGATTCAGTTATATTAAACCATAGGACTTTGTAGAATATTTCATGGAGCGCGACCATTTTGGTTCCGCAATCGTTCTCAACAGCATGTTTTAAATCCGTAGGACTGTCTTGGGTTGTTATTGTTTAATGTTACAAACATATTTTTAAACAAAATAAAATGAGTGCGTTTAAATATACTAAAGATGCAAAAGCTCAGCGGCAAACTAGGCCAAGTGATCACATATGATCACTTGACCTAGTTGATTGAGGTTGCGCGCGAGACACAACCTGTTTAGTCACAAAGCAAGAAGTGGCCCTAGTAGTTCCACTTTTTGTTTGTTTGTTGGTGGGTTTTGTGTTTTGCCTACCCCACGCACGCACGCCCCTCCACCCCCACCCCTGGACTGTCTATTGTGTGTTTGTTGTTTGTTTGTTGTTTGTTTTTGTCCTACCCCACGCATGCACACCCCCACCCCACCCCACGCATGCACACCCCCACCCCACCCCACCCCGCCCACCCCCACGCATGCACTCAAGTTTCCTCAAGTCATCCTCAAGTTATCCACAAGTTTTACTCAAGTTATTCACAAGTCATCCTCAAGTCATTCACAAGTTCTTACCTAAGTTATCCTCAAGTTATTCTTAAGTTCCTTCTAAGTTCTTATTTAAGTTGTCCTCAAGTCATCCTCAAGTTCTTGATCAAGTTCTTGATAAGTTCTTGATTAAGTCATCCTCTAAGTACAACCAAGTTCTTATTCAAGTTATCTTATAATTATCAACAAAATACAATCTATGTTTTTATCTTAAATAGTAAATGTCTAATATAGTACACACATGCCTCAAAAAACGCGTCATCGCTCATAATATCTTGCTCGGCGTTCTCTGCGCGAGATCGGTCAGCATAGATCTTAATGAAGTTCTTACATCCTAAGCAACCGCATTGATTACAATTCTGGTCTATGGAAATGTCTTTTATAGACTCCATGTCTTTATTTATTGACACCATCATTTTATAATACGCCATGTTCTATTTTTATTAAAAAAAATTTAAATTTAAGTTCTTAAAATATTATTCCATCTGAAATGGATCAAAATGATCTTTTGTTATTGGCGGTGCTGGCGTGCTGTTGTTTTTTGTATTTAGCGGTTCAGATTTTTTTTGATTGCTTTTGTTTTGGCTGCCATTGTTTATATATTTTATAACAGTAATAACCGCCCCCAACAGCAGCAAGGGCGCCAAAAATGGCAGCAGTTTTAAGTTCAATATATCATGAAGACTTTGGTGCTGTAGGCCTTGAATCGCATGGAGTTTTTATAGCTGGCATTGAATCAACTTGTTCTGGCGTTGACGGTGTTATGTTTTCATTATGAGTTATATTCTGTAACATTAATTTTTTTTGTCTGTTCCACTCTGCTAATTTTCTTCCTGCTTTAACACGCCCAGGATGCTTTTCACTGGTCCCCACCTGATTCAGTGTTTTCTGATTCTGCTGATTTTCTGGCTTGGTTACTTTCTCCCCCTGATTCAATGTTTCCTGGTTCTGATGATTTTCCAGCTAGTTCATTTTGAAGGGAAATAAAATCTATATGATTAAAAGTTATTAATCCCATGATTAGCGGCGATAACAATGTTCCAAATCTGTAATATAAATCACAGCCTAGAGACTCTAATGACTTTGTTAAAACGGGATCTTGCGTTAAATCATACGTAAGATCTTGTTCAGAATCAATGGGGGCAAATCTACTGACTAGTTTAGTGTACAAACTAAGAACCGTTTGCACCACACTTTTCACCATTCTAGACCCCAGCTGCGCTTCATACCTGTTATGATACTTTATAATGTCTTGTGGCGACATCTGTTGAATCTGTTCAATGCTGAATTCAGTTCCGAGGAACTGTTTTGTTTTTCCACATGCTGCCAAAGAATACAGCCTCTCCTTTTTGGGCATAATAGCTTGGTAGTAGATTCTGGTAAGCAGACACCACGTCCAGGAGGCGGGAGCGCCATCTTGCAACGGTCGAGACAAACGACGTACGACTACGGTCAGCACTCCAGACAAGATCAGGTCTCCACAGGTAGGGGGGGGGGGGGGGGGGGGGCATTACAGTATCTTCACCTCAGCCAACTACTGGTGAGTACCGTAGTCATATCATTGGCGACGAGGATGGCGACGTTCGGACGACTAGCTGAGTTTGGGCTGGATAGGGGGGAAGACTGGGAACAGTATGTGGAAAGAATGGAACACTATTTTGCGGCTAATGACATTGATGATGCAGGGAAACAGAAAGCCATTCTTCTGAGTGCATGTGGTGGGGCCACTTACAAGCTCATGAGTGACCTACTGACCCCAGCTAAGCCGGGTAGTAAAACGTACACACAACTGAAAGAGGTGGTGTTAAACCACCTCAAGCCCAAGCCCTCGGAGATAGTACAGCGTTTTAAGTTTCACACAAGAAGTCGAGGCTCCGACGAGACTGTAGCAGTCTAGTTAGTCAGTTACGTAGGCTGTCGGCAGACTGTAACTTTGGAGAGGGACTGGACAGTATGCTCAGGGACCGGTTGGTGTGCGGCATCAACAATGACCGCACACAACGACGCCTGCTGGCAACAACGGACTTGACCTTTGCCAGGGCCTTCGAAATAGCAACAGCCATGGAATAGCCCGAAAGAGCGCAGCAGACATACAGGGAAGTGCAACTGCAAATCCCACTGACAGTGAAGCTAAAAGTGTCTTCAGGGTAGACCGTTCAGCGAAGCAGAACAATGGAGCATCAAGGGACACAGGAAGAGTACAGACAAAAGAGACATTGAGTGCTGGTTCTGCAAGGGAAAAGGACATATTCAAAGACAGTGCCGAAAGTATCAAGAAAGAACGAAGAATCGTCGGGGACGAAGTACATGGGTAGTGGAGTTGTCAGAAACGTGGATGATTTTGAACAGAGGACAGATGATGACAGTGAAGTGTACACAGTGTATAAAACACAGAGCAAAGAAAAACCATACCTGGTGACGATATACATACAGGGTTTTCCCAGTCGAGATGGAAATTGACACAGGAGCATCTCTCACCGTGATCAGTGAAGAAACTTGGAGAGGTCAAAAGAGGAGGGACTTATCTGCCTTTGCAGAAATGCGGGCGGCGACTGAAACGTACACAGGAGAGGATATTCCAGTGGTAGGCATTTGTTCGGTGACAGTTACATACAAGTATAAGGCGCCACGACACTGGAAGTAGTGGTAGTGAAAGGAACAGGTCCCAGTTTACTGGGTCGGGACTGGCTGAAACATCTCCAGTTGGACTGGTCAGAGATTTTTGCAATGCACAAGGTACTCACAACCCCTGATTCTGAGCTGCAGCAGATTCTGGATGAACACGCAGAAGTGTTTGAGGAAGTAAGGGGCACCATTAGAGGGGTTCAGGCCAACATATTCGTTGATCCGAATGCACAGCCATGCTACTTCAAGCCACGTCAGTGCCCTATGCACTCCGCGAAAAGGTCGGCCAAGAACTAGATAGACTAGAAGCAGAGGGTACAATCGAGGAAAGTCCAGTTTTCAGACTGGGCAGCCCCGATTGTAACAGTGGTCAAGCCAAATAAGAGCATTCGGATCTGTGGAGACTACAAAGTCACGGTCAACAAGGCATCCAAGCTGGACAACTACCCAATCCCAGCGACGGAGGATGTGTTAGCAGAACTGGGAGAAGGAAATTTGTTCTCAAAACTGGATCTAACACAGGCTTACCAACAGCTTCAACTGGATGACAAATCGAAGGAGTTCACCACCATCAACACGCATCAGGGTTTGTACCGCTACAAACGGCTGCCTTTTGGAATCTCCTCGGCCCCGGGTATATTTCAGCGGACCATGGACAACCTTCTGAAAGGTATTCCTCATGTACATGTTCGCCTGGATGACATTTTGGTGGCGGGCAAGACTCGCAGGACCATCTAGAGACCTTGCGAGCAGTGCTGCAACACTTGAAAGCAGCAGGGGCAAGGTTGAACAGGCAGAAGTGTGTGTTTTTGGCCACGGAACTCGTCTACCTGGGCCTGAAGATCGACCAAACTGGACTCAAGCCCATACCTAAAAAGATGCAAGCGATTCGGGACATGCCACGCCCAGTGGATGTCAAGCAGCTGCAAGCATACTTGGGATGGTAAACTACTACTCCGGTTCATGCCAAATCTTACCACAGTGCTGGCACCCCTGTATGCATTGCTGAAAAAGGACAACAGGTGGTCATGGACGGAGTTGGAAGAGAAAGCATGGATCGAGTCAAAGAAGCTGTTACAGTCACCCAGCTACTCGTTCACTTTGACCTGCAAAGGACATAGTGGTGGCCTGTGACGCTTCCAACTAGGGGGTGGGGGCAGTACTTTCACACAAAATGGAGAATGGTAGTGAACGTCCAGTGGCATTCGCTTACACGCACCTGAACAGCGCTGAAAAGAACTACAGTCAGGTAGAGAAGGAGGCTTTGGCTATTATTTTTGGGGTGAAGAAATTCCATCAGTATTTGTTTGGCCACGCTTTCGAGATTATACAGACCACAAAACCATTGCTGGGATTGTTCAAGGAAAACAAACAGATACCAGCCATGGCGGCCATGCGTATCCAGAGATGGGGATTGATACTGGACTCTTATGAGTACACCATCACATACAAGAAGGAAAGAGACACAACAATGCTGACGGTCTGAGCAGATTGCCCCTCGAGGTGACCGAAGAAAGGCAAGCGGATCAGGGAGAAACGGTGCTACTGATAGAGCAAGTTGAAACCATGCCAGTCACGGCTACACAGATTCGGCAGTGGACAAACCAAGACAAAGTATTATCTCGAGTCAAGGAATACACTCTGAAAGGGTGGCCTGACAGTTACCATGAGGAGACACTTCAACCTTACTGGATTAGGCGCAGTGAACTGAGCATCGCAGACGGATGTGTTTGTGGGGCACATGGGTGGTGGTCCCACCGAAAGGCCGTGAGCGTCTGTTGCAGGACCTGCATGAGTCACATCCTGGAATGACCCGAATGAAAGCCTTAGCTCGTTCCTACATCTGGTGGCCGAACATGGATAAAGAGATTGAAGACACTGTACGCAGCTGTTCCATCTGCCAAACACAGCGCAACATGCCTAGCCCGGCACCCTTACACCCATGGGAATGGCCAAATCGTCCATGGAGTAGACTGCATGTGGATTATGCAGGACCGTTCTCTCAACAAGATGTTTCTGATCATCATCGATGCACACTCAAAATGAATTGAGGCACACCCAATGAATTCATCCACTTCGGCGGCCACTATAGAAAAGCTGCGACAGTCCTTTGCTACTCATGGAGTGCCAGAAATCCTAGTATCGGATAACGGCACATGTTTCACCAGTGCAGAGTTTGAAGATTTTCTGCAGAAGAATGGTATCAAGCATATCAAGTCAGCTCCTTACCATGCATCCACGAATGGTCTAGCTGAGCGCGCTGTGCAAACCGTGAAGCAGGGGTTGAGAAAAGTTAACCAAGGATCCATCGAGACAAGGGTGTCGCGGTTTTTGTCAAGGTACAGGGTGACTCCACAAACAACGACCGGTCGGTCTCCAGCAGAGCTCCTCTTCAACAGAAATGTGCGCACTCGGTTTGATATCCTCCAACCATGCATGGAGCAAAAGGTGGTTCAGAAACAGTTGCAGCAGAAGCTTAATCATGACCATTCGAGCATGAGAACCTACCAGGTGGGTGATCTGGTTTACGCCAAGAACTTTGCAATCGGACCAAAGTGGCTGCCTGGAGTGATTCGGAAGCTGACAGGACCATTATCATATGTGGTAGGGTTGTCGAGTGGTCAAATGCTGAAACGACATACTGATCACGTACTTCCACGACAGGGGGTCACAGATATATCTGATAGTACAGAGCAGGATATCAGTCTGAAAGCGTCACCTAGTTCCTTGTTAACCCCTGTGTCTTCACCAGTGACTCCGGCATCTGGAAACCCATCGGAGCAGACAGAGACGGGGCCACAGCCATTCTCTCAGGACCACTCTTACACCAGAGAGGGCAGTGTTAGCGCCTTTCTCCTCAACTCCTCCAGGAGGACCCGGCTGTAGGGTCACCCAGAGCCCAGCTATGGCATCTGAGACTGCATCGGGTCCACCACCAGTCTGGCGCCCTGTCCGTAAACGACATCTGCCTAGGCACCTCAGAGACTTTGTGCTCAACAGTCTGAGGTCATGTTAGTAAATGGTCCAAGTCAGAGACAGTCATTAATCAGTTGTCACAATTTGTTCAAGTTGTAGTTTAATTATAGTTATTATTTTAGTTCCAACCCAGGGACATTGGGTCTTCAGTTGTGGCTTCATGGTGAAGGAAGGAAGGGTTTAGTTCCAAAGAGTCAGTTGTTGAACCCCTTTTAGTTTATTAAAGTTAGTGTTCCATTATTATATTTTCCAAGCACAAACAGTCACCAGTGGGAAATTGCATTGGGCTGGCAATTAACTTGTAGAGGGGATAATGTAGTAGATTCTGGTAAGCAGACACCACGTCCAGGAGGCGGGAGCGCCATCTTGCAACGGTCGAGACAAACGACATACGACTACGGTCAGCACTCCAGACAAGATCAGGTCTCCACAGTAGGGGGGCATTACAGTATCTTCACCTCAGCCAACTACTGGTGAGTACCGTAGTCATATCAATTAACTTGGTCATTCATAAGTTCAGGAAGGTTTAGGCTGCCTTGTAGCTGTAGTAGATCATCACTGTTCATGTTTTTTTTATTAATTATAATTATTTTATTTTCTAAAAAATGAGCACCGAAAAAATGTTGCTAACCTTGAATACCATTCTGCTGTTATTGGAGGTCTAAGTGTAGGATAACTCAATGCTTGTAAAAGCTTGTTAAGAATTAAACCAGCAGATCTTGGCAAACTAGACTTTGAGGATTCAGCAAAGCTGATTGCTATTATTGCAGCTTCGTTTGCCACGAAAGATTTTCTAGTCAAGCAAGGAATAATTCCAGACAGTATAAATATGTAAATAAAAAATAGGCCTACATTTATAAAAAAAAAATGGCTTCACTCGTAATGATGATAGGCGGCGCTGTGGTGAATGCGCTCGCTTTTAGCGGTAGTAATTACGCATTTAGTAAACTACGGGATGAAGGCGAGAGAAAAAGACATAACAAAGCTGTGGAACAACTAGCTGCAGCACAAGACGCCTATGAAAAGCAGAGAATTGAGCAGTTAGATTTTATTAATAACAAACTGAAAAAAACAGGGGCATGCAGCTTACACATTTAAAGATGTTGATCAAGCAATAAAACAATATTATCTTGTAACAGGCAAACCGATTGAGACATTGCCCCCACCAAAATTCAGCGACTTTTATCATCCATCAGAAAAACAAAAGATGCAAGAAATCGGGTTTATTGTCGTTGGTATGACCGTCGTGTATTTTGTTGCGCATAATATTGGCTGAATAAAAAATGAACAAAATCTATTATTCGCCCAAAGGATATTGGAAGGGTATCACAGCAATACAAAAGCTAAGCCAAGCGGCAGGAGTCAGTGAACAAACAGCAAAGGAATGGTTATCTAAACAAGCGATTTGGCAAATTTATTTACCTGCACCTAGACGAATACAGAGACCACACTTTGTCAATACAACTCCAAACGACACCCATCAAATGGACCTTCTATATTTACCCTCTGATACGATTAGGCGAAAAAGATTTAAGTACGCACTCACAGTCATTGACGTAGCTTCAAGATACAAAGACGCGGAACCATTAACACAAAAGAGTGCTTCTGCTGTTGCTGTTGCCATACAACTGATATACCAACGAGGCCCCCTAACGTTCCCTCGCATGATTCAAGTCGATGATGGAAAAGAATTTAAAGGCCAAGTGAATCAATTATTGTTGAAACATAGAGTTACCATCAAAAGAGGCATTCCAGGAGTTCACAGATCACAGGCTTTAGTTGAAAACTTTAACAAACAGTTAGCCGAAAGACTTTTTTCTTACCAGTATCACAGAGAGCTTATTGACAATTCTCGCAACACAGAATGGGTTAGAAGATTGCCCTCAGTTTTGCGCGCAATGAATAATGAAGAATTTAAAGGGTTAAAACCAGTACAAGCAATCAAAAGAAAAACAATAAATGTTGCTGAAGACTTCAGTACAACCAGCAAACTATTACCATTTGGTTTGAAAGTCTACTGAAGACATCTATAAAGACATGGAAACCGAAGTAGCTAAAGGGCATGCGGGGTGGTACATATCGATCACTGTCAGCTCCGTGAACTTCCTGCTCCTCGCCCCCCCCCCCCCCACCCCCCCAATTCCCCCATCCGTCAAGCTTC